>APFE030890713.1:1027-174465 GCA_000404065.3 Pinus taeda | reverse complement strand
TACAAATTATTAGAGATAAATAATGTAAAGTTGGCTCACCTATACACCATGTGAGGATGAAGAAGTGTTTAAGGAAGGATAAACTTCCAACCAATCTTTAACGACCTTTCAATCCCCTATCACTTGTAAGTTTAGATTTCTTAACACAATTAAGATGACTAACATAAAAAATTGATCCAAATTATTTTAGTACTTGTTAGGTAGTTGTATTTTTGTTCTTAGACTAAAGTAGTCATTCATGTTAGTCATTTTTAGTTGTATTTCTTATTAGCTAGTCACATATTTTAACCCGTGACTAAATTAGTGATTTATGTTAATCATTTTTAGTTCGGTCACTTAAGATTGCTCATTTTTGGTAGTATTTCACTTGGAAAAGCTACGGTGACTAACTTTTTTAGTCACCTAGTCACTACTTTTTCATTTTCTACTAGTGGGTGGAAAATATGGTAAAAGTGGTGCCACATTAAATACAAGGTGAAATCCAAGGAAAGGAAAAGTACTTAATTCAAAATTATTATCACCCACAAAATTGGTAATGGTGTAAGGACCATACCAAAGCGGGTAGAGATTCCTATGAGGTCTTGTGATGAACCTAATGCAACTGTACTTTTTCTCCTACCTAAAACTTGTGTAGAAGCTGATGTTGATTGTTTTATTGCTTATACTTTACAAAATATCAAGAAGTTTTTGTTGTATGTGTTTGATCCATTTAATAAATTTTCTAATTTATTATCCTCAATCATAGTAAGGGATTTTTCTTCCAATGTAGATAAAAATGGCATAGCTATGCCATTTGTGGCCAATGGTTCAAACTTCAAACACAACTAGAAAGGGTTGTGGCCAATAGAGCTATGAAGGGATTTATTTTATATATGTTGAACATTAGGAAGGTTCTCATCCCATGTGTGTGAATGTTTGGTGTTGCACTTTCTTAAGATACACACAATCATCTTGTTGACTTCTTTTGTCTACGTATTACTTTGGGTGTGGAAGGAAATGGATTCAATCAACATGGTATTCATTATTGACTATATGTTTGACCAAAAATTAATTCATAACATACAAACTATATAAAATAATGATCTGTGGCAACTTGAAATGAAACCAAACATGTTGAAAGAAGAGCTTAGCATTGGACTCTCTTGGGATAATCTTCTTGTAGGGTGTCAAAACGAACATATTAGATAATTTATTAACAAACACGAATATGTACTCAATGTCATTCTTGGTTGAAGGAAAACACTACATGTTTTCCATTGAAATAGACTCCCAAGGCACATTTATAATAGACAAAGAAGTGTACAACATTTGCTTCTTAATAACTATTTGGAAATGGCATATGTACTGAAAAATATGATATACCTTCTAAGATCATGTAGGATATTTAACTTGTAGAAGTAAATTTGTAGCATTTTGTTGATGGTGCTGGAAATCTGTCAACCAAGGGGTATTCCTGATGTGAAGTCCCAATTATACCTCACATTGTTTGGTGTAGGAGCCTGTTGTAGTGAAAACACAACACCCCCATTTTATTCTATCATAATAGACATGGGGAGCCTTTTTTTCATTCTATGTAGGCTTTGAGTGTGATTACTTCATTTCAAGTCTAATTTTCCTTTGATTTACACTTATTTTATTTTTACAGTTTGCCTAAGTTTGATTAAGTTTGTTTGTTAATAAAAATTTTAAATAAATTTGTGTTTTAAACATCTTATATTAATGAATAAAATAGCACCCAAGACCAAGCTTGTGTTACAACATGTGGCAATGACTCTTTAATAAACAAATAACAGAATCTTAGGCTATCAGAGTATTATTTTGAAAACCTTTATAACCAAAATTCGATGAATATAAAGTGAAAACTAATGCAAATAACACATAACGCGTATAATAAAACACTTTTGAAGAAATACCCATATCAGAGTTTTTGTTATGAGTCACATTATGAAACTTGTGATAAACCAAATTTCCAATATTTATTGGACCCACATACCACGTAACTCTCCTTCACTCCCTTATATCGGAGAATCCCTCATATCATTTTTTGTTATGTGTCACCTCTTAAAATTTCTAATATGACAGATATCTGATTTTCGATATGCCAATTCTTTTGATCTCTGATCTCTGATAATCCAATCCCTCTGATCTCTGATCTCGGATATTCATATCTCTTCGATCGTCAAGATCCCAATGCGCCTCCCCCTCCAACTTCGAATATCTACAAGGCTCTGATAAGTCAGACCCGATATGCATATTAATGATGGTCTAATCAGAATATCGTGTCTGCTTGTATATCATAACTTTTAGATTATAATGATTGTAAAACCCTCGATACCGAATCTCCAATACAGGGCTCTGATATAATGGACCCGATAAAGTTATTAAAGGGAGTTAAATATGAGATCACATCCGCTCCATATCGGAGCCGCCCAATATCACAACTATTTCGTTTTGTCTCATTTTAGAATTTCTGACATCCATTTCCCCGATACCTGTTAACATCTGCCACTTGTCATTTCCATAAAGGGTTGTTGCTATATTTATTAAAACCGCTATTTAAATGAGTTTCGGGTTTTATGTTATGTATTTTTCTTTCAAAGTTGTTTTAGTTAAGTTTAATAATAAATCTCTGATCTCCTTTGTGATTTGTGTAACATGAAATAATGTTGTGCTCCGTCCATGCTTCTAAAGGTCCCCTATTTGAATATTGTTCGAAATTAATTCAATTGTTGTAATGAACTCCATAACAGGCCATGACCAATAACAACTAATGGATCCGTCAACCAACTACAGAGTCAATTGGTTCGACTAAAGAACAACACTTCATTGCAACAATTTCCAATTTCGGTATGCAATCCAACAAAAGCAAAACATCTAGATTCATTAACTTTATATTTCTTGAGTGACACGAGGGGACTAGAACGTGGTAAATCTTGTATAAATCAAGGAGATGAGGGGAGGTCACTATCCACTCAAGGGGAATTATCTATAGTTGTTCGATTTGTGCAATAACACTATTGTTATGTATAGAAAGGCTTATTATAGAGAAAGCAGAGGGTTTTTGGCTATGTTTTCATTGCTTAGCACTATTGCAGGCAATGTGATTATGGGTATGAGCTACATTATTTAATTAATTCATTTTCTTGTGTACTATTATCAAAACTCATAATTATTGTCTCACTGTTAAAGTTTCATTTTTAGTCTTAATCTTTATTCTAAACAGTATTATGTTTCTTCGATATTATGCACTATTGTTGTGTCATTGACATTTTGTTGTTGAAGCTTTGTTAGAGCTATCTTTGCAAGAAAGAATGAGATCGAAATCAATCTTAATTCATTGAAGTATCCTTGTGGTGACTAATAACTATTTATTATTCATTTGCAGGCTTATATTATTCACTTGTATTATTTAATGTGAACTACTTCCTTTAGTTAATACAAAATCACATGATGAATTATACCAGTCCTTCCCCCTGTTTTATTTAACTTGCTCTCGGGTTAAGAGACGGATATCTCATTCTAGTTCGAGATAGGATTTTATGTTTTAGACTATTCTTGCATTTGTATATTTATCTTTGCATCAAGTCCTCTCTTAAAGAGGTAAATAAATCATTTAATTGCAGTTTGATCAGTCTTTTTAAATCGATCAAACCTTTGTGTTGATTTTCTTCTTTAACTTACATCTTTAAAGATCAATATAAAGGAAATGTAACATGATGTAATATAGGTGTAAATAGATTAACTCTTAGTTTAGGTTAGATTAGTATTATATTAGTTTTAATTTAGTCTTAGATGAAAGGGTAACTAGACCCATAACCAGTCGGAACAACCATCTTCAACGAAAAAGGAGCTGCTTTAAGTTCCCGAAGGGGTGGTCTCCTCTAATGTTGTCGGAGGGAATTTTTTATGATCAACAGAGCCCCATTCGGAATATCAGCCTGGATTCCATATATCTTAAATATATTCCTTAGATCTAACCATCAACCAAAGAGAGAGGGATGTAATGGTGTTTTTGAAAAGAAAGAATGTGTGCCTGGTGAGTGTTCAATTGTAAATGCATTAAGGTTATTCTACTGCGAAGAGGGGAGAAAAGTGAGCCTCTAAGTGATAAGTAGTAGTACCACCCAAGAAGAGAAACATATGAACTAGAAGTATGTGTCCAGCATCTAGCAGAATAGTCCACAACAGATGCGACAATCATTACAACTAACAACTGAAAAAAGATTTGTTTAATATCCTCTGGAATGGTCCACAATGATGGGACATCAATAATAACCATTATAACACATTTTTAAGAAGATAAACACTAAAATAAATGAAATAGTTCAACTATATTAGCAAACATGAAATAAAAACATCCATAGAATAGTCTTACAAACATTCATAATCCATGCGTCAAGAACGTGTTGGCATTAAAGGCTTCTGTTATTGAGTAAAAGTTTTATGACACATGTTTACAATCGACATCACTAGCTCTAGTAGTGGAGCATTGGAGCCAGTCCTTGCTCCTCAAAGAACTAGCTTATCTCTATAATGCCTTGTAGGAGGAGCCAAGGTGAAAAATGCCTTTGCTCATACAATGAGGGAATATTTATAACCAAGGGTTGATGCTTCCCCTTCCTTGTGAGTCTTTGACTACCCTCATGGTTGTTTGACTTCCTATGACTTTTCAACTTACATGACTCTTTACATCCATGTGTGTCCTTTGTACTTCAACTTGACAATACATTTTGAATACAATACACATGATCCATAATAGTGATGTGCCATATGACCACTCATGACATGAGATGATATGACAATGCTGACATGGACTATTTGATGATATGGAAATGTCAAGCCACTATTGCTGCTAAGTGTTGGATGTCCTCTTGAAGATGTTTTTATTTCCACCTCTACATGGCTTGGTGATGGGGAATGTTCAATGATCTTAAGTCTTGCATAGTGGTCGCAAACTAGCATCCTTTCACTTTCACTTGATTGATCAACTTGTATGGTTAGTTGCAAGAGAGTCTTTGAGAATGCTTCCCTCCTTCTTCTCCTTCTCCATCATCTTTCCATGACATGATAAGGTACATATTCCTGCAATTCACTCATGATAAGACGAAATAAATCTAAAAAGCCCCTAGTATAAGATGATGAATTTTGATCCACCAACTGAGCCTAGAACAAGTGACAGGCTAGGAAGAGGGACTCAGTGACTACATAGTACATAGTTCCAATAGTCAGGGGAAGAGCTTGAGCTCTAATACTGTGCAGTGCACATCTCAGGTAGGTCAGAAGGACAAAACTGTGAAGTTTCTAGAGCCAGTGGGGACGGGCTAAGGGAATCAGCATTGGGAGAGCCAAATGCGTAGTTCTGTGAGTCAAAGGAGGTTGGGATACTACACAACTACGTATTTCAAAGACTAAAGGGATGAGCTTGAGCCTTGAGGATGTAAAGTTTGTAGTTTAAGCCGAGCTGGGGACATGACTACGCAATTATGGAGGTCAAGGCCGAGGCTTAGGCACAGAAACAGCGCAGTGCTATGACCTTGATACTTGATACTGCAATAGTCCTCAAAGGTGGGAATTTCACTTGTGTAGTATCAAGAAGCAAGGTTATAGCTAGAGGGTTGAGATTGCACAGTGCGCAGCTCAGGAGAGGCCCAGTGAGGTTAGGTTGCTCGGTCGAGAAGTTCTCCTAAATATGGCTAAGTGTGGGATCAGTGAGATAGGTGATCAACTTTGATTGTGATCACACACTTAGAATACTTTGAAGACACAAAAAAATAGATCGTTCGAACACATAAACAAAGAATTTCCCTCTGTGTGGCAACTTTATGGCTAGGTACGACAAGTGCGACACTTAAGACAAACTTTGGGATGATTGTGATGACACTTGTGCGACAGTGCTTAAAACTTTGTGAATGACTGTGATAGATGTTTACATAGTTAGATTTAGGGTGAAATGTGAAGTTAGGTTACACTTTTTCCCTTTTTTGAAGAAAAAAATATCATTTTTAGAAGTTCAACTTTTGGCAAGCCAAAGCAATTTTTCTGTTTAGAATTTCATTTTACAATAAAAAGGAAACTTGTCAGAAATTTTATTAGCTTTCTATTACTTATTCTTTGCAATTTTTTTATTCACATTTGATATGTCAACTTAGCAATTGTTTGACTATGTGTTCTTTAAAAATCAAGGGATTCATAACACGTCATGTTTTTGAGAACTAGTGTATTCTTTGTTAACTTAGTTTTTTTGAAAAAAAAATGTGTTGCAACAATCTAGACAGACTCTACTTCGACATCATTATATTTACGAAACCAACTGATGCACATCATAATTACTAGAATTTTTTGACTTGAGCCAACATGAAAAAACTGCAAATTTTGAAGATGTTTAGCTGAGCGTCAAATTTCTCAACATATTAGATATAAACTAAAAATCTAAAAACTACCAATTACAGAAGACGAACTAATACAATGAACCATAAATTTTTCATACTTTTTTATAGTGTATTTTGGAAGATACAAAATTTTTATTTCATTGAACCATAATGACCTTCAGAAATTTTGTGCACACATTTTTTTGTAAAATTAATTAAAATTAGCAAATTTTATGAAATTCCATTAAATTTATATCTACTGATAGTAGATTCAATTTTGCAAATTCGGGTTTTTGTTCTGACCGTAAATTCACCAAATTTGATGGAGTTTAATCATTCTGAAGTTGTAAAAAGGAGACCAGAGATGAGTTGTTGCATAGTTGCAAGTTAAAACAGTTCAGTCGAGTTAAAACTACATTTGACTCAACTCGTGTTTGTTGTCAACACCCCTTAAAATAAACAGAAAAATAATTCGGTCGAACTACGTTAAAAGTTTGACTAAATTATTTTTAAAAGTTCGACTGAAAATGTGTCGATATTTTCTATCGATGCAAAAATGAAACAATGTGGCCCTCCAAAAAAACGTTTACCCGAAATGATATAAATAAATGGAGCCGAAACTTCATTTTCACACACTTTCCTCATTTGGAGTGAACTTTTAAGGTAAATCTTTTGAGTTGAATTTTGGGAGTTAATTTTGAAATTAAGTTTTTTGGGCTAAATATTTTGGAGGAAATTTTTTGGATTTAATTTTTAAAGTAAGTCTTTTGGGCTAAATTTTTCAAGTGAGGTTTTTTAGCTTAATTTTTAAAGTAAGTCTTTTGGGCTGAATTTTTCAAGTGGGATTTTTTAGCTTAATTTTTAAAGTAAGTCTTTTGGACTGAATTTTTTAAGTGAGATTTTTTAGCTTAATTTTAAGAGTAATCTCTTTTGGGCTGAATTTTTAAATTGAAATTTTTTAGCTTAATTTATAAAGTAAGTTTTTTGGATTTATTTTTAAAGTTAGTTTTTTAGGCTTAATTTTAAAGTGACTTTTTGCACTAAATTTTAAAGTGATTTTTTTTTAAAGTAAACTTTTTTGGCTGAATTTTTAAAGTGATTTTTTTTAAAGTAACTCTTTTGTGCTAAATTTTTCAAGTGAGCTTTTTGGTCTAAATTTTGAAAGCGAGTTTTTTTGCAGGATTTTTTGAAATTGACTTCTTTTTGTTGCATTCTAAAAATCTACATAGATTGAATTATCATGGGAAATCAAAGAAATTGCGAGAGAAAATATGATCGAACGAGAGACATTGAGCCTCACAGAGAATACAGGAAAAACTATTACAAAATAAAGAAGGAAGAGTGCACAAATATTGAAAGGGAAAATCAATCTCAACTAGAAGTTGAAGCAGGTATGTAAATTTAAATATTATAAATGATATTTTAAAAATTTAACTAGTGTATTACGAAATTTAATTTTTAATTTATGAACTAATTTAGAAAATATTTTGCAATGTAAACAGAGTGAGATATTCCTCATAACATTGACGATGAGATTGAAAATGTTGAAAGACAAAGTGAAAAAGATAATGAACCAATGATTGATGATGATGTTGAAGATGTTGAAAGAGATTCAAATGAAGAAGTTGAATCACCATCAAATATGTATATATATGTGTGCGTGTGTGTGTGTGTGTGTTATTGAAATTATACATATTTATTAATTTTAATTTCATTCAAACTCTATTTTCTAATTTTATCATTTAATGAATATTTATACACATTTACATTTAATTTTCATATGTGCAGATGAAATCAATACCGATGATGAGATGGTAGAAAATGTTGACGGTGGCATATATGGAGATAAAAAAGCCGACCTTATTATACGATATCATGTTAAGGTCATTATTGAGAAATTATTCAAAGATGAAAGTGTGACATTTCAAGATCAAATTTTGAGAGGTCTCTTAACATCAAAGAAATTAAAAGATGTTGCAACTCTATTGGATATTTGAAAACTAACGAAAGATAAAAAGGTGAAGGAAAATGTGATTCATAATATAAATAGTGCTCTACAAAAAATTGGAAGATCTAGAAAGAAAAACGGTGTAGCTGCACATAGAGAAATACTAATGGCAGTGATTTCATCAAGTACTAAATAAAATCGTTTGGTAAAATCTATGGAAAAAACATTAGGGACCTCATGAAAAATATTGCACAAACATAGGAAATTTCGATTACAAATAGATGTAAATGATGAGCTCGCTTGTTGGACAGTTATTTGTAGGCAACCGTACAAAGATAGACTTGGAGAAGATGTTAAAAAACTAATATATGAATATTGGATAAAAATTCATGTGTTTCGCCAAAAGAAAAGAATGTGATGCGGCGAAGAATAGCACGAAATCGGTATGAAGAACATGCAAAACATATCTTGGAAACCACTCAGCTAGAGTTTTTCAATAAGTTCATATAAGATAATCATGGAGTTAATGTCTCAATCAGTACTTTTGTGCAACAAAAACCATGGTATGTTAAACCTATCACTGTACTTGACACTTATTGTTGTAGTTATCATGTGGAATTTCAATTATATTATGATACCTTCCTTAATTTTGGTAAAACATTTTGGAAAAATTCACCTCCTCCTTCCACTATCCATGGTTTCATATCCAAAATTCTATGTGAAAGAGAAAGTCATGAATTATTTTACCAAAAGAAATTTGTTGGTGGTGAAAAAATGTGATCATTGTGGAAATTTGACTTTATTTCACAACAAATATTCTATTGATATAAATGATCAATCATTATCTAACCTAAAAGTGAAATGGAAGAGATATGAATATATCCATATATTTATTAGTTCAATAATAATACAAGTGCTAAAAGGATTGAATTACAAGAAGAAGAAAATTGTGTGATAGAGTTTTTGAAGAAATTTGAGACATAAATTTATAAGTACACCAAAAATTCGCATAGAGCTTGATGGCATGACCTACAATTCAAAAAATCCCATGAAATGTTTCCACCAGGGACCATTTTGTCAATAGTTGATTTTGCATAGAATTACACATTTGTTACACAAAATGAAATATAGAGTGAATATTACCATTCTGACCAAGTCTCTATGCTTGTCCATATTCTATATAGACATACTGAACAAAATGTTGATGATATAGGAAGCATTAGTGATAATCGACATGTTATTAAAGAATATCACTTTTATATCAGCAATGATCATTAACATGATACACATTTTGTACAACATTGTTTTGATAAGATTTATGACTCATTGAAAGGTCATGGAACAAAATTCAATGAACATTGGATATGGTCAGATGGATGCGCATGTCAATTCAAATCTTCACGGTCATTATTTTTGTTGTGTCATCTTCATAAGAGAACCCACATTAAACATCATTAAAATTTATTTGAGACTGGTCATGGAAAAGGAGAACACAATGTTACAGGGGCATGTATAGAATGAGCACTTCGAAGATATCAAATGGACCACTCTGTGAATAGACTTGTCTCAAATGAACAAGTTGTTCAATGGTGTGATGTTGCACTAAGCCATGATAATAACCCATCAAGGGAGGTATGAAGGTATCTACATATATATAAATTAACTTGTATATACTTTTAATATATGACAATTTTTATTAATTTTCTAATTTTAACATTTATAAATTATATAGTTTAAACATATGACAATGATTATCTTAAACATATATAAATTGTATTTTAAATAACACATTTAAATTCTTGTTTGAATTTACTATAGATTTTTTTGGCATATTGGAGTCGAAGATGTAGATAGATTGATTACATATGAAGCTGAAATACTAAAAGGGACTTGAAAATTGCATTTAATTAAAATAAAGGATTACCGAAATGCGTTTTCATTTGATAAAAGAAAATATTCTTGTTTTTTTCATGTTTGCATAAAGGACACACAATCCAATAATGTTTGTGAAAACAATATGTATGTAAAACCTTAGCAACATACATAACTAAATACAAAGGGAAAATGTCGGTTGCAAGCTTCAAAGAGATGGAATCAGAGGAGACTATAATATCATCTGAAGGTGATCGACTTTTTGATCTTGTTAAAGAAGGTAACATTTCAATTGATATTACACATTGATTTTAAAAACATAATATATAAATCTATATATATTATGTTTTTAAAATCAATGTGTATAAGTATATAGATAATAGTTAAAATATAGAGCTCTAGAAATAGATAGTAAAATCAATTCCATATTGATAAAGTTAATTTCATGTAAATTATGATCTGAACTTACACTTGTTTTATTGTGCAGGAAATTTTTTTGTTGTAGTTTCACCCACTAACAACATAGAAAATGTCAAGTATTATTTGATGCAGTGCACTGAAGGAAAGATGAATTTATTGGAAGACTATGATGATAACGGTTTTATATATGAAAGAGTGTCTATTATACAGAAGGGTTATTTTTTCCAAGAAACTTACCAAAATGAGAGTAATGTTTACTTTCCAGACTATCAACCCGATGTGATAAGTTGTCAACACAGTCACTTGGTGTGTGCAGCGCACATAAAGTTGATAAAAGTTAAATTAAAAAAACAACTGAAATTTAAAAAATGGAGAATGTCAAAAGTTGACCATGAATGGATCATTGAAGATGACATTCCATTGGAATTTTTTTAATTGAACTGCCAAACAATTTCTTCTACTTGGATTCATCTTTGAGAACTTAGAGTTCAAGTACAATGTCAACATTTATTTTTGTGCACTTTTAAGTTGTACATTCTTAAGAATGCGATGATGTGAAAGTGATACTTATTGGGTCTTTTATTGAGTTACAAATTTATATGTATATTGCTTGTTATGTAGACCTGTATTGGGGATTTACTGCGATGTTAATTTGTGATGTATATTGCATTGTTATTTCTTTATTAATTTGTGATTGTGGTTGGTTGAGCTTAGTGTTGTTACTTCTCTATTAATTTGTGATTTTGGTTGGTTGACCCGAGCGTTGTTACTTCTCTATTAATTTGTGATTGTGGTTGGTTGAGTCATTTACTAACATTATAGGAATGATTGAATGCAAAATGTATCAACTAAATGAAAATTTACTTTCATTTCTACATATTCATGAACTTAAATTATATGTAAAACCTTTAAAAGAATCAAACCATGCACATGCATCATCCAAATTGTGGGTCATGTTTTATAATGAAATTTTATCTAACTTATGTTTGTGAATTCAAACAAATTTATAAATTGAAAGCTAACTATCAACTGACATCCATAGTAGCCTTTCTATGCATGAATGAAAAATGTACATACCATATTTTATAGTGCAATTTTAAGTTATCAATGTTTTAGACATCTACACCGACTTATAAGATTAATTCAAATGCAATTTGTAGACATGACATTTTGTAACTTCCAATTTTAATAGACTCATTTTAAATAACTTGACAAAACAACTCTAAACAAAACCTACAAATCATCTACTAACGTTATAGGAATTATTGAATGTAAATGTATCAACTAAATGCAAATATGTAAAACATTTAAAAGCATCAAACCATGCATCAATCATGCAAATTGTGGGCCATGTTTTATAATGCAATTTTACCTAAGTTACTTATGTAAATGTGCACTACTTTATATTAAAAGTTAACTATCAATCGACATCCATAGTAACCTACATCCATAGTAACCTTTCTATACATGAATGCAAAATGTGTTATAGCCTAAATCTACCTCAGGCTGAAGAAAGGCAGGTCTAGGGAAACATCAAACCAATCTTAACCTGGTAGCTAGCCCTACCAGGTCGGGAGAGGGCTCTCTCCTTATCAATCTCAAAAATAATATGGAAACTAAGGCTTGAGATGATTGAAATGAATACTAATTTTAGGATAGGTATATTTTTTTAGAGGCTTTGATTGATTTTAATGTTTGGTCACTGGATCAGATGAGGAAGGCAGCTTTGGGTCCGGGAAATCAACTCAGATTTGCAGAGGTTTCTGTGGGACGAGGTAGGCAAGTGTTTTTAGCACCTTGAATTGAATGAGATGGTGAGTCTAAATACTGGTGAGGAGTTGGAGAGGGCATACAAATTTCATGAGTCCTCTTCAAATAGTAGAAAACATTTAAAAATAAATGAAACCCCAAGGCAGAGCATTAAACATCAATGGATTCCACCTATTAATCTTGATTCATTTAGTTATGCAGAAAAGATAGATGATGGCACATATACACATAAGAGGAAACTAAATTACAGAGGAGAAAACAATGATAATACACATTACCACAAGAATACCACAAAATGCTACAAAACCCTAGTTCATTTCCTTACCAAATTACAAAAGTGATTTACAATAGTGCTCAATGCATCCACAAGAGTCCAACCCTAACAAATGACTAAGAAAGTACAAGATATAGGAATCAAACCACCTATGTTGGCCATCAAGGGTCGAATCCATGATTGAAGGAGTTGTTTCAACAACATCTAAACTAGGAACTACAAAATAGGCAGTGGAACAGCTTGCCTCTAAAATTATGGAAACTGATTCATTCATTCTCAAACCAATCCTAACTAATATATCTACCCTCTCAAGTAATTTTTCATCATATTTTACATCATAGTACATCATATTACATCATTAATTAACCAAAGAGAGAATAAAAATTCAATTGACAGTCAAACTGTGCGAAATTCTGAACAAACAGGTAAAATTGGCAAATTTTCCTCCTATGTGCAGTGCCACTGATCCTATGCACAACGATTTTTCAAGGCCACCTTTTGAAGGCCTCCTGAAGTCTAAATCAGGTGCAAAATATCTCATTGGAAATCTTGGAGAGTCTACTTTCTGGGACAACTTGAATTTTTTTATTTGGAGTACATTTGCCCCTCCAAAAGTGGAATCTCCCAAGACTGCTTCGTGTGTGGCAAAACAGTGGCAGAGACGGCACTTTTTGGGTGTTTTTTGCACTTTTGGAGACCCAGAACTTGTCAAAATTTCTCAACCATTTCTAAGAATGCATAATTTTTCATGCGATTCCAAAAATGTAAACCTTTTTGCAAATGGAGGCCCCCATCAAAAGCGCAATGCCACCTGTTGAAAAAACCTATTTTTTGCTTCAAAATCTCAAAAATGACAAAAACTTGACAAAATTTCTTGAAATTTGACATGAGTGATCCTTTTTATGTGCTATGTTGGGCCAATGATGCTTCAGCCAAGATCTTGATCTTATCTTACTTTTTTTGCTTCTCAAATCTCTCTCTAGTTTAGCCTTTAACCTCTTCACCCTTGTTTTGCAAATTTTATTCTGGGTTAAGTAGTGATAGGCCATATGGTGCAACATTTTCTTCTCTTTGTTGGATTTCTCAAGCAATTTCTCCAAGTGAATGTTTTCCCTC
Organism: Pinus taeda; assembly: GCA_000404065.3. Classification (NCBI taxonomy): domain Eukaryota; kingdom Viridiplantae; phylum Streptophyta; class Pinopsida; order Pinales; family Pinaceae; genus Pinus; species Pinus taeda. Next base: position 160,697 of record APFE030890713.1, on the reverse strand, counting down.
TCTAACCATGATTCCTAGTCAGCCTCAATTTCTTGCTTAAGAGGTGTCATTTTGATTTTTCTTCTTTTTGTCGCTTGCCTATTTTCTCTAATTGTTTGCAACTCCATAATAGTTTGTTTGTCCTCTAGTTGTTTGTTCTCCTACTCAAGAAAGCTAGTGATCCATTTGGCCCTCTCAAGGTCAATTGACAAGGCTTGGATTTCAGCCTCCTTCTCTTTGATGAACATATCCTTGAGTCTTGAGCTTTGAGAGGCCAAATCAATGTCATCTTCCTCAACCAAGACAAAATCCCTATCTTGCCCTTTAGTAGGGCCATCCTCATGCATCTATTGCTTTCCTTTGTCTTTTCCCTGTACCTATTCAACTGAAGAAGAAGGCAAAGCCCCTTTCACCCCTGGTGAAGATAGAATTTGCATGTGATCTAGTGAAGAAAACTAGACCCCTTCCACCCCTGGTGGAGATAGTACTCGTTTGGCAGCAGGAAAAAGCCTCGTGATGCCTTTCTCATAGGTGACAAACACTGGAACACCTGTAGTTTCAGTCTCATGAACATCTGTCTGTCTTGAAGGCCCTCCTTCCTCTTGAAACACCAATGGAATCACCTGAGGGCCTTTGAAAATCTCATGTGCAATGAAAGTATCCCATGGTATGTTCAACAAGCTAAGCTGATGCAAGACAACAATTTTAATCAGTGAGAAGTGGTAAATGTTGTTGAACTGCTGAGGAAAAGGTTTCCTTTGCACATATAGAGCCATCTTCTCAATATTCTTGCAAATAAAGCATGGGAGGTTCATCATCCTCACTCTTGTGAAATGCATCAACAATCTAACATGGTATGTATACAGATGGGAAAACCTCCCTTCACAAGTAAAATACTTGATGATAAGTTTCATGAGAGAAGCATAAGTTTCCTACAAATATTTGAAAGGAAAAACCCTGTTGATTTGCCTGTGATAACTAGCCTTAATGTAAGGCTCATAATGCTCTCTACCCACATGCAGCCCCTTATTCCATTGTTCACCTACATTAGGGATGCATGTTGCTGCTGCAATGGTTTCAGGTGTCAAGGTGAAAGAGACACCAGCAAGGTTCACCTGGCCATTGTGAAGATCAAGAACAAACAACCTAGCCAGGTCATGATAATATTTCACCCTTTCTACCATTTCACAAAAATGATAACAAGATTGGTGTTTAAAGAAAATTACTGCAAGAGGGCAAGCAAGTAATTCTATGAGAGTGGTGGGCTCCTCCCGGATGATTTTCCCTCCTTTATGTGGTTTTCTTGGTACATGAGCTTCTCGGGAAGAATCACTAATAGTTTCATCGTCCCTCTCATAGTCTGAGTTTGTCTCCATGTTTATGAATTTGGAGAAAACAATTGATGAGTATGAAGAGATTTTTTTTATTCAAAGAATCACTAATAGTTTCATCTTCCCTCTCATAGTCTGAGTTTGTCTCCATGTTTATGAATTTGGAGAAAACAATTGATGAGTATGAAGAGATTTTTTTTAAAGTACGAGGGTGAATAATGTATGTAGGAAATGACTGATGTTTTTCTTTTGGGAAATGAGGGAATGACTGATATTATGAATGTAGATGAGGGTTTTTATAATGAAATAGATGTAGTGAGGGAATAGAAAATGGGAATTAGGGTTTGGGAATATAGTATGGGATTAAGGTTTGGGAATATAGTATGGCATTAGGGTTTGGTAAATGGGAATGGGATTTAGGAAGTGAGTGCTAATGATTCTGGGAAAGGGGAAGGGAAAGGGGTTTAGGGAAATTTAGTTTAAGGGCATGGGGTGTAGGAAGATAATCAAAGGGGAATAAAAACAACAAAAGACAATACCCTATGCAAATTTTACAAGACAATTTGGAGACAACTAGGTTTTAGTTTTTTAGACATACAAATCACCACTAATAATGAAAAATTCCTTGCTAGACAGGATGTGAAGCTTCACTTACTTGTTAAGAGATCAATTGTGAAGTTTGAAGTAGATTAAGGTGATGAAAATCATTTTGAAACTCGACAGACAAGTGCGCAGCACTACCTCTCAGGTGCACAGCGCACTTTGTATGTGCAGTGCCCAAACAATTTGCAATGTAAAACCTGCGCCAAGTAAAATTTGCAATGTAAATTTCAGGCTTTTGCTCAGTTTTTTGCCTTTTTCCTTCAAAAACGTGATTTTTCCTTTAGCTCACTCTCTTGCAACAAATGAAGACTTCAAATGCATAGATGAGCTTTCATATCTCCTTGCTTTAATTTTTTCATTTACCAAACCCACTTTTCTAATGTCTTAGTCACTTTTCTTTAAAAACTCTATTTTTAATTTAAAGTTTGACTTTTCTTGATCAATTAATGGATTGATGCATAGGTGATTTTGTTTTTTGCAGTGGCTGGAGTTGGCAAGGTGACCAAGAGCAGCCGATGATCTTATTACATATAGAAACATTGAAATTGCATGAAATTTGTACATGAAATGTAAAAAACCCTGTTTTCACCTCAAAACAGAGTTTTGAGGTGAAACAAATTTATGGAGCCTAACAAAAGTAAAATTTATGATTTTATGAGTTTATTTATCCTCCTCATGTGCCTGCTGACCTTTCATTCAGTTTTGGAGGACTATGATGACAAACCCTAGACCTAGTGAGACAAAAACCCTAAAACTGTTTTTTATGAGTGAAATGAAACTGGATGATAGAAGATGACCTAAAAATGTGACAACAGGTCAGCAAATGAATGTGATGAGGGAAATTGACCATGAACCACTACCATTAGTTGATCCATGACCTAATGAAATGCAGCTGATCGGATGGGACACCTAATATGCATGCAAAAAGAGCAATTTGATTTCTGATGGAGGGATGAAGATACCGACACTAACATTGGTTCGAATGGGGATGGTAGCTCCTAGGAGATGCCAAGAAAAACAGATCTCTGAAAAGCTGATAAGTGCCTTCATCCATTGGGCAATATGGAGTCAATAACTTCATAACACTAAAACAAATATCTTGACTCAAAACTAACTCAACTATGACTCAAACAACTGACACTAAATAACCAAGCACTGAAACCAAACATTTAGCTTTATAGCCTTCACTTTGGGCCCCAAACTAAATGAATGATGTCAGTGCAAACTTTGCAATGAAAGAAATAAAATGGTATGTACAATGACAAGATGTGACAGCAAAAAAATTCTCACAGATAATACTGTTTCAGAAGCCGACCATTTACTGGCCCTCCTGGACAATCTTCCCTGTTCATTTCTTTGAGTAGGAAAGCATTTTGACCTTGATATGAAACAATTCTATATGGTCCCTTCCACAGGTTCTTGAACTTGTTGTGCTTGCCTTTATCCTCGTTTCTAGCATCCCACTTTAGCACTATGTTGTCAATCTGAAATTTGTCCGCCTTTGCCTTCCGATCATAAATCTTCTTAATTCTCTCTTGCAGCCTGAAGGTATTCTGAAAAAATTCCTCTCTCATCTGTTGTAAATGGATCATTTGGCTTATTCTCCACTGAAAATGATCTTCCTCGCTGCCAGCTTCCTGCAGAAGTTTAACAACCGAGACTGCGAGAGATGTCAGGAACACCGTGTCAATACCATATACAATCTCGAACGAAGACATGCCGATAGACTTCTTCTGACTTACTCTATCGGCCCATAGTGCATTAACCAGTTTCTTATGCCAGCTCTTCTTGTTGGTTTCCAGCAGCTTTTTAATAATGTTGACCAATGATTTGTTTGAAGATTCAGCCAATCTGTTACCTTGTGGATAATATACAGTAGAATGCCCCAAGGTAATTTTGTGTTTGCTACAAAAGTCAATCATCTTTTTGGACTTGAAAGCGACTGTGTTATCTATAATCAATTTGTTAGGATAGCCAAAATGTGACAAAATATTATTCTCGAGAAACTGAATTATTACCGAGTCTGTAGCCTCCCGAGTGGGGATCACCTCAATCCACTTTGTGAAATAATCTGTCGCTGTTAAGATCCACTTGTGCTGAGCTGAAGATGTGGGATGAATCTCTCCAATAAAATCTAGGCCCCATTGCTGAAACGGAGCACTAACTTCGACTAGTTTGAGAGGTAAAGGCTGCAACTTTCTCCTTCCCTAAAAAATCTGGCATTCAAGACATCTTGTGACAGTTTTATAAACACCAGCAAAGAGGGTAGGCCAATAGTACCCTGCTCTCAAAATTTTGTTAACCGTCATCTTCCAAAATAAGTGACCTCCATAGTCTCCCTTATGAAAATCATTCATGACCTATTTTTCTTCCTCTTCGATCAAATAATTCAACAAAATGCCTCCAGGATCTTTCCAATAAAGTGCATTGTTCAAAATACAAAAGCTAATAGCATTTAGTTTCAGAGTTTTACGTTTATTTTTAGCCATTCCCTGTGGCGGTGAAAGGTGTTGGAGCACATATACAATATCTGAATACCAAGAAGAATGGAGAAAATTTTCAAATACTTGAATCAACGAACTATCTTCATCTTCTTCAGACATGGCTACAATCAGGTTTATGTCCAATGTATGTAAATTAGACTCTATAATAAACTTTGCTAGACCCTTCCCCTTGATTAACTTTGTTGGCTTTATCTCCAAGTCATATTCTAGCAATGATGTGATCCATTTGCCTCGCCTCCCTTTCGGATCTGTTTGTACCAAAACATCTTTGGCTACTACATTAGGGACATAAGCAAGAATATGAGACTGCAGCATATATACCCGGAAATGTTTCAAAGCTTTCACCAAGGCAAGAGCTTGCTTCTCAATAATGTTATGTTTTAACGCTACATCTCTTATTATCCGGCTAAAAAAGGCAATTGGATTTTCAAGCTGATCTCTTTTCTGCATTAGAACTGCTGCCATAGTATGTTCAGAAGCGAATGAAAATAATATGAAATCCTATGAATAATCTGGACTGATTAAAATCGGAGCTGAAGAAAGAGCCAACTTTACCAGGTTAAAGGACTTCATGGCTTCTTCGGTCCACTTGACCACACTATCCTTATTCAACATATTTGTAATTTCCCTCAAGTGTTTAGCTAGATTAGGCACAAAATGATGTAAGAAGTTCATCTTACCATTAAATGCTTGGATCTCTTTCTTACTACGAGGAAAATCAATTTTCTGAATAGCTTCCACTCTAGCAAGATCGAGCAGATGCTTTTCTTTTGATATTATGTGACCGAGAAGCTTCCCCTCATCCATGCGAACAAGCTCTTTTTGGGATTGAGTGATATTCCATATAATCTGCAATGCTAAAAAAAAAAAATAATAATAAATAAATATAAATAATAAATTAAATTTATATTATATATATATTATATTTATATATATATATATATATATATATATATATATATATATCTATATGTATATGTATATTTCAAATGGTAAAGATGCTTCTCATCTGAATTTGAAAAGACAGTGAAATCATCAAGATACACTACTAAAAACACATCTTCTTCATTTGTGAAGGCGATGTCCATGGCCCGCTAGAATGTTGCTCTAGCATTCTTTAAACCGAACAGTATCTTGGCATAGTGGAATGTCCCCCACAGAGTAGTGAATGTTGTCTTGTCCCTGTCATCTTCATGAACCAAAATTTGATTGTAGCCAGAATACCCATTGAGCAGCGACATACGAGATGCCCCAACTACTCTTTGAAGTATGTGGTCCATTTTCGGCAAAGGGTAATTATATTTCAATGACACTTTATTCAAATTTCTGAAATCTATGCACAATATAATCTCACCTGTCTTCTTTTGTACGGGTACCAAATTAGAGATCCAATTTGAAAATCTGATCGGAACGATTATACTAACCTTGTACAATCGATTCACCTCTTTTTCTATTGATGGCAGCAACTTCGGATTTATCCTTCTCAACTTTTGGCGAAATGGCTTCTGATTTGGCTTAATTGGAATGATATGCTGAATTATACTTTTGTCGTACTCCTTCAAGTCTGTATAGTCCCTTGAAAATACATCAAAAAATGAAGACAATAAACTAATGTATTTAGCTTTTAGCTGAGGAGGTAATGCCTTTGACAACTTCACCATCTTTGGATTTTCTGTTGTTACAATATTCACATCTTCAACTCCCTTCTCAGTCGGCACTAAGCTTGGTTCCAAGCTACATCATCTTGATCAAATCATTCCTCTAAAGGTATAAGGCCTTTAGGGATGACATTGTCCTTCAACTATAAGACTTCCATCTGATTCACCTTTATTTCTGGTTCACCATCATCTTGCTCGCCATCTATAGAAGTGTCTTTATATTTGCCTTCATTTTGCAGAAAATCTTCAATCTCTTTGTCATCCTGAAACACCTTCCAATATCTTAGATTATCAGGGACGGTTGGGCGATGCTTCACATGAATTTCAAACTTATTGTTTGAATTCATTGGGATCTTTAAGTGACTTGCAGCTGTAGCAAGAGAATTTGCAATAACATTTTGTGCACGAGGGACACATTTCAAAGTATGATCTGGAAACAACCTCAAAATATCTAGAACCGCATTATGGTAAGCCCACATTCGAGGATGTTTGGCTTGGTATTCACCCTTGACTTGTTTGATTACTAATTCGGAGTCGCCATAAACTGAAATTCTCTTTACCTTCAATTTCTTGAGGATTTTCAAGCCTACAATCAGTGCCTCATATTCAACTTTGTTATTGGAACAATCAAAAGCCAATTTATATGAACAAACTCTTACGTTACTTGGGACTTTATTTGGTAAGAAAATAGGGCTTCGTATCCATATACCAATTCCTACACCATCCTTACCTATTGCTCCATCAAAATCCATACTCTACAAACCGGCTTCTTTCTCCAAGTGCTAGAATTCTGCCTGCTCTTCTACCTTTGGCTGTTGTCCATCAATTTTATGTTGTTGATGGAATGTAGACTATTCAGCAGTACTTTCAAGCCTTTGTCTCTCTTGATCAAGTACTGCTCTGAAATTTTCTGTTATCTCTGGAATATCTTCTACTTCAACTAGTTGACTATTTACATCATTAAAACCACTATCAGAATAAAGAACAAAAGATTCTAAATCTGTATGTACATAATTAATAGGATGATTCAAAGTTTTCTCCTTGCTCATGATCATATACTTCATCTTTTACTCCCTATATAATTTTCTCAACTGCCCAAACATGGGAATAGTGGCATAGGAGAAATCTAACTGCAATGTCCCTTTGAGTTTTGCACCCCACGACCTAGATAAAATCATGCCAAATCTAGGGGGAATGTTGGCCACAACTACATCCATGAGAACATTCTTTGTCGGAATCTGATCTAAAGTCACTACCGAAACCTTAATGAGACCAATACATCTGACCCTACCGGAATCAAAGGAATAAAGATCATGATACTTGTGAATGATGTCCAAACCCAATTTTTCCATAGTTGCCTTTGGCATAAGGTTGTGAGATGCTCCTGAATCAAACATGGTGTTGTGCAAGACAAAATCATGCAATCTAAGGTTGATGTAAAACTGGGCTACATCACTATCCTCAGATTGGCCTTCTAATGCCGATCCAAAAATAAGCTAGGTTTGGTCATCTTCCACATTAACCATATCAGACAGGGAATCTACATTCAAAATCTTTGAACTTTTATAACTGCTATTCTTCATTAATTCAGTCAAAGGTATCGACACTTTTAACTTAGCAATCTCATTTTCTAGGCTAAAGGTTGTAGTTTTCTCTACCTCTTTGACTAGAGCATCCTTCTTTTCAAACTTTTCCTTTGTTGTACTTGGCTAATTTGACTTTTCATTTGTAGATTGTACTTTGTTGGAAGTAGGATCTATTGGTCCCTTTCCTTTTTTCTGAACATTTGGAGAATCATTTTTCAGTTGTGTTGCTTCCTTCCGCTTTTGAATTGGATTGATTGGTATATTCCTGCTCCTGAGTGAATACTGTCTTTATTGCGTTGTGAGTGCATTCATATATCCCCTCTGATAGTCATATGATTCTTCTTCTAAGACAATTTCATTTGCTAATATAAAATCCTCATCTTTTTGTACAGTCAGGCTTTCTGAATATTCCTCATCCTCCATGATATAAATAGGCAAACCATCTAGTGTAAAAAAGTGATTCTCCTCTCCTATTGGATTCTCATCATCCTCTGACTTTGGGCCATGCACATAGTTCTATTGTAATGGTGTTTTGACTTGCTGCTGTGCTAATTGATCTTGCGCTCTTTGCTCTCGCTGTTTAATCCTGAACTATGGCTGATGCTGACCACAGAAATTTGGATTTCTGATTTGTGTCCCAGGCTTATCTGCAATGGTTAATCTATCAAACATTTTCTCAATTTTATGAAGCAAATGATCTGAGGAAGAAGCTTCTTCCTTTATGGTCACCTTCTTCTCGGTCTTTGTCCTAACTCTCTTAGCTAGCACATTTGCCTCCACACTCACTGCAATTTTCTGCATATCCTCCAATGTAGTAGGGTCTCGTTCTCAGGGTCTCATTCTCTCAATTGGTATGCCATGTCGGGATCAAAGCCATCAGGAAATTTATCAAAGCCAGCCCCATCGATGGCTTGATATTTAGTTGTAATAGCATTATAGATAGTATTGAATCTTACATAGTAATCCTGGACATTTTCACCAACATTCCTCTTTATATTTTCATACTCGGAAAGAATTCAGAGTGGAATTTTCTTTACCTCCCAACAATCCAAAAATTGCCTATGAAGAGCCATCAATGTATTGATAGTCCCTGCGTGCAGTGCTCTGAACCACTTTCACACCTCACCTCCAAAAATTTGCACAAATAATCTCATAGTCACATTCTCTTCATCTCTCTCATGAAGATCAAAGAAGTCGCTCATCCTACCAACGTGCTGCTATGCTGTGATACCTTGGATAGCATCAAATAATGGAATTTTACTTTGGTAATCAGTAGGCAGAGCATCCAAATTCTGTGGCAAAACGAGAAGTGCATATCGTGCAGCCATTGCTCGGGGTGGATTGGAAACTGGCCTTAGACAAAACGGAGGATTTGTAATAACAATGGCAGTCGATGTGATGGGTGTATGAGGTGTTGAAGGAGGTGAAGAAATGATAGATGTTTGAGGTGTTGAAGGGGGAGAAGAGACAACAGATCTCTGATCAGATATGGTGGGCTACATGGGAAGGGCAGGGATAAAAGGAGGTTCAGTAGGAATTTCAAAACTAGAAAAAACAGCAAATGAACCTAGAGTAGTAGATGTAGATTCTAAGAGCTTGGGAATATTGGTAGCCACAATTGAGTTTTTAAGTGAATTCAGGACATAAGCATCAATTGATCTATTTGCTTTTTTAGTTTCAAGATATTGGACAAATTCCGTATTTAGAACAGTATCACCAACTGCACTTTCAGATTTAGTTTTGAACAAAGATAGATCAAAATGTTCATCAAACGGGAGATCTTCGAGATATTTAAATACAAATCGGCATGAATGAGATATGAAAACAGGTATCACATAACTTTCTTTCCTAAGAATTCTCAGAATGAGATTTTGGTTTTCATACACGAGAGGAGGATCAGGATTAGGATTGGCCTTGGGGTATCGTCTGGAAGACGGTGTGTTGAATTATTCCCAAAATTCAAATAGACATTATAATCTTTTCAGCCTACTGATTTCTAAAACTATCATCCAAAAGTCTAGAATTGTTTAATGCACTGGGGTAGTATTTTTCAGTTCTTCCCCAGTGGAGTCGCCACTATGTTATCGCCTAAATCTATCTCAGGCTGAAGAAAGGCAGGTCTAGGGAAACATCAAACCAAGCTTAACCAGGTAGCTAGCTCTCTCCTTGTCAACCTCAAAAAGAATATGGCACCTAAGGCTTGAGATGACTGAAATGAATACTAATTTTAGACTAGGTATATTTTTTTAGAGGATTTGATTGATTTTAATGTTTGGTTGCTAGATCAGATGAGGAAGGCATCTTTGGGTCCACGAAATCAACTCAGATTTGCAGAGGTTTCTGTGGGGCGAGGTAGGCAAGTGTTTTTAGCACTTTGAATTGAATGAGATGGTGAGTCTAAAGACTGGTGAGGAGTTGGAGAGGGCATGCAAATTTCATGAGTCCTCTTCAAACAGCAGAAAACATTTAAAACTAAATGAAACCCCAAGGCAGAGCACTAAACATCAATGGATTCCACCTATTAATTTTGATTCATTTAGTTATGCAGAAAATATAGATGATGGCACATATACACATAAGAGAAAACTAAATTACAGAGGAGAAAACAATGCTAATACAAATTACCACAAGAATCCCACAAAATGCTACAAAACCCTGGTTCATTTCCTTGCCAAACTGCATAAGTCATTTACAATAGTGCTCAATGCATCCACAAGAGTCCAACCTTGACAAATGACTAAGAAAGTATAATATATAGGCATCAAACCACCTATTTTGGCCATCAGGGGTTGAATCTATGAGTCAAGGAGCTGTTTCAACAACATCTAAACTAGGAACTACAAAATTGGTAGTGGAACAGCTTGCCTCTAAAATTATGGAAACCGATTCATTCATTCTCAAAACAATCCTAACTGATGTATCTACCCTCTCAAGTCATTTTTCATAATATTTTACATCATAGCACATCATATTACATCGTTAATTAACCAAAGAGAGAAGAAAAAGTCAATTGACAGTCAAACTGGGTGAAATTATGAACAAATAGGCAAAACTGGCAAATTTTCCTCCTATGCGTAGCGCTTTTTCAAGGCCACTCTTGGAAGGCCTCCTGAAGTCCAAATCAGGTGCAGAATATCTCATTGGAAAGCTTGGTGAGGTCTACTTTCAGGTACAACTTGAACTTTTTGATTTGGAGTCCATTTGCCCCTCCAAAAAAGGAATCTCCCAAGACTACTTCCTGTGTGGCAAAAAAGTGGCAGAGACGACACTTTTTGGGTGTTTTTTGCCCTTTTGGAGCCCAGAACTTGTCAAAATTTCTCAACCATTTCTGAGAATATACAATTTTTCATGCTGATTCCAAAAATGTAAACCTTTTTGCAAATGGAGGCCCCCATCAAAAGTGCAGCGCCACTTACTGAAAAAACCTGTTTTTTGCTTCAAAATTTTCAAAAATGACAAAAAATTCACCAAATTTCTTGAAATTTGGCATGAGTGAGCCTTTTTATGTGTTATGTTGGGCCAATGATGCTTCAGGCAAGATCTTGAGCTTATTTTTCTCATTTTTTCTTCTCAAATCTCTCTCTAGTTTAGCCTTTAACCTCTTCACCCTTGTTTTGCAAATTTTATTCTGGGTTAAGTAGTGATAGGCCATATGGTGCAACATTTTCTTCTCTTTGTTGGCTTTCTGAAACAATTTCTCCAAGTGAATGTTTGTCCTCTCTAACCATGATTCTCGGTCAGCCTCAATTTCTTTCTCAAGAGGTGTCATTTTGATTTTTCTTCTTTTTGCCGCTTGCATGTTTTCTCTAATTGTTTGCAGCTCCATAATAGTTTCTTTGTCCTCTAGTTGTTTGTTCTCCTACTCAAGAAAGCTAATGATCCATTTGGCCCTCTCAAGGTCAAGTGACAAGGTTTGGATTTTAGCCTCCTACTCTTTGATGATCATACCCTTGAGTCTTAAGCTTTGATAGCCCTAATCAATGTCATCTTCCTCAACCAAGACAAAATCCCTATCTTGCCCTTCAGTAGGGCCATCCTCATGCATCTATTGCTTTCCTTTGTCTTTTCCCTGTACCTGTTTAGTTGAAGAAGAAGGCAAAGCCCCTTTCACCCCTAGTGAAGATAGCATTTGCCTGTGATCTGGTGAAGAAAACCAGACCCCTTCCACCCCTGGTGGAGATAGTACTCATTTGGCAGTAGAAAGAGGCCTCCTAGTGCCTTTCTCATAGGTGACAAACACTGGCACACCTGTAGTTTCAGTCTCATGAACATCTCACTATCTTGAAAGCCCTCCTTCCTCTTGAAACACCGATGGAATCACCTGAGGGCCTTTGAAAATCTCATGTGCAATGAAAGTATCCCATGGTATGTTCAGCAAGCTAAGCTGATGAAAGACAACAATTTTAATTAGTGAGAAGTGGTAGATGTTGTTGAACTGCTAAGGAAAAGGTTTCCTTTGCACATATAGAGCCATCTTCTCAATATTCCTACAAATAAAGGATGGGAGGTTCATCATCCTCACTCTTGTGAAATGCATTAGCAATCTGACATGGTATGTATACAGACGGGAAAACCTCCATTCACAAATAAAATACTTGATGATAAGTTTCATGAGAGAAGCATAAGTGTCCTAAAAAATTTTGAAAGGAAAAACCCTGCTGATTTGCCTATGATAACCAGTCTTAATGTAAGGCTCATAATGCTCTCTGCCCACATGCTGCCCCTTATTCCACTATTTACCTACATTAGGGATGCATGTTGCTACTGCAATGGTTTCAGGTGTCTGTTGGCATTATGACATAGGTTTGGCACTATGACACAGGTGTTGTCCTTGATGGAAACTCACTTAGATGACAGATCATAGTTCAGGTTCTCAGAATGAAGGAAAAAGAGATATACGCAGGTTCCACTTAACAAAATCACGTATACACGCAAGATCGCCAATCAAAATGCGTGTATGCGTATGCACGCACTGTCATGCAAGGAAAAGCGCGTTCATGTGGGAAAACTTGTTTTTAGTCCATGGTATTTAGTCCTTGGTATTTGGACCTATGTTTTGGACCATGGTATCTCATCCGAAGTGTTGAACCCAGGTATTGGGTCCCAAGTATTGGTTCTAAGTGGTTTTGGACCATGGTATTGAGTAAGGCCTAAGACTATAAAAGGGGAAGGAGATCATTAGGCAAAGGCACTCAAGTATTGAATATATGATGAAGAGCAAAATCTAGAATACTGGTCATTGGGCTATGATGCATAGTAGGATCTGAATCAATGAGGAACCGGAGTGCTAGAATAAGGAGAAGTTCTATTGATGAGTCAAGATCTCAAGGCTTGAAGAGAATTATCTTTGTGTGATTTTGGTCTATTATATTTGGAGCATAACTTGATCTATAAATCTGATAATATGGGTATAACTAATGTTTGAATAATTGAAAATGGTAAATTATCTTTTATAGATCTGTACGCAGGTTCGACATAGCAAAGGCACGTATACACGCTGGTTTAGTGATTCAAAATAGTGTATACGTTGGTTTGCCTTAATACAAAAGCGTATGCACGCAGGTTATTCATCTTGAAGTAGCATACGTCTCATAAAATATGTTTTAGCTACTTCTGTTTATTGTTGCAGTATTCTTGGTTCAGGATTGGTGTCTGGTTACTGTTACTGTGTTCTGATTACAACATTCAAAGAAGTGATTGATTGATTCAGTTTTGGTTGGTGCAAAGGGGATTGGTTGATGCAGATACAATTGATGTTTGATTGATGTTATTTATGGATCTAGTCTGAAAATTTATGAAACGTGGTCCCTGGAAGAAAAGAGAAGGTTGTAGCCTTTTGTAGGTCAGCACCTACGTACTAGTACATCAACTAGTACAAGAGCTAAGGGGGTTGTAACTCCCTTCCAGGAGAAGCTGGAGAATGAGAGAAGGTTGTAGCCTTCAGCGGGTAGAAACCTACGTACTGGTATAAGATTGCACCAGTACAGAAATATTGTGAAAAGAAGTTTCTTATTAACAAGAAGATAGAGACGCATTGCAGCAAGTGGTTTTCTCCCACATTGGGTTTCCACCTAATATCTTGTGGTCATATGTGTGATGATCTGTTCTGTTTACTGCACATATTTACTATTCTTAAGTTTACTGGATATACGCTAGTTGCTTTAGACACAGTTGCCTGTATATGTTGGTTTCTATATCTAAAGTAGCATTATATATATATATATATATATATATATATATATATATATATATATATATATATATATATATATATATAAGTTTGAAAATGAAAAATTGTTTGACTAGATAATACTGATTCACCCCCCTCTTAGTATTATTTCCAACAATTGGAATCAGAGCAGCTCCTTCAGAAGAAGCTTGATCGCTTGAAGGAAGATCTATCAACATGAGAAACTACGAAAGGGAAGCATCCATCAAGCCACCAATCTTTGATGGGAGCAACTTCATCTATTTGAAGGTAAGAACCACAGCCTATCTTCAATCTCTTGGTGCAGAAGTTTTGGATATCGTGGAAGGAGGATACACATTCCCATCAGCAACTCCTACAGATACAACTGGTAAAAAGAAGTATGAAACAAATGCAAAGGTTGGAAATACTCTATTGGGGAGTCTATCTCAATCAGAATTCGTCAAGGTTATGCAGCGCAAAACCGCCAAAGAAATATGGGACAAGATCATTCTACGCTATGAAGGAGACGACCAAGTAAAACGTGCAAAACTACAATCTCTCAAAATTCAATATGAAACTCTTAGAATGCACATTGATGAAAGTGTGGCTAATTATTTCTTACGGATAGATAAGATTGTTAATCACATGAAAAACTTGGCTGAAGAGATAAAAGAAGTTACTTTAGTTGAAAAGGTTTTAAGATCTTTGTCTTCTAAGTTTGAATCAAAAGTTTCTGCCATAAAAGAAAAGTAGAATCTTCAGAGTATTACTATGTCACAGCTGCACGGAATCCTAACTACTTTCGAAATGAGAAAAGGGGGTCCATCAGACATTAGAGAAGCCGCATTCAAAACTTCAAAAGGAGAATACAATGAGTTAGGACATACGTCAAAAGGAGAGGAAGAATCAAATTTTGTCAAGAACCTTCAACGGGGCTCTGGAATATTCATAGGTAAGCTACCTTTCAAATGCTTTGCTTGTGGGAGAGTAGGTCACTATGCAACCAAATGTCCTCATAAAGATAAGCTTGATAAAGGCAAGGAACCAGTTAAATGGAACAGATAATAGAACGTAAGTAAGAAGAGTTATTATACTCATGAAGACAGCGATGGACTTTCAAATAGTGATGAAGATGAACATGGTAATGATTATAGACTTTTGATGGCTTTTGAATATGATGATTTCTTGGATGTTATAGATGAAGATGATCTCTATGAAGAAATTTCTAAACTTAAAATCTGTTTAGAAGAAAAGAGTATGATCATAGATACTCTGACATTCCAACTTGCTGAAAAGGAAAAACATAATGAAAAGTTAGAATGTAAAATTGTGGGACTTAGAAAAGATATTGAGAAAACAAAAGCTCTTAATCTTAGATTTGCTAAAGGATCTAAAACTTTAGATGATATTATCAAAGTACAGTGTTCTCCTCTAATCAAGATGGGTCTTGGATATAATGAAGAAGCATCTCAGGCACAGAAGCCATCCACCTCCAAAATTTATCTTGATGCAGCAAGGAGAAGTGAACAGGTTGACAATCGTCAACAAAGGCATAAAGTGATCACCAGGTAAATCAGGTTCAATCTACTTCAAGGATGAACAGAGATCACCAAGTAAATCAAGGTCAATCTACTTCAAGGATGAACAAAAGCTACAACCAACCGCAAGTAAATCATTCTCAATTTGCCTCAATAATGAATGTCAATGGAAACTACAATCACCTGGACTGTAGATTTGATAATCGCAGGAATTTCTTTAATGGCCAATGTTTTTCATGTCATAATTTTGGACACAAAGTTGCTCAATGTGTTGCCTACAAGACCATCATGACTCGAGAAGCACGAAATCAAAGGAGCGTGACTGGGATCATGAAGAGGACCTACAATAACTTTTATGCTCTTGAAAATGAAATAGAATGCTCTATTTGTAACAACTTCGGTCATGAAGATTCTAAATGCAAGAGTAAGTTTTGGCAAACATCTCAGAAGGAGCAACCTTCATTGGGTCGCAAAAAATGGAGAAAGAAAGAACCGCAACCGAAAAGATGTGGTATAGCCTTATATGTGGAAGGACAAGAAAATCAGTGGTACATCAACAGTGGATGTTCGAAACATATGACAGGTGATAAAGAAAAACTTCAGGCATACAGTGCCTTAGAAAAGGAAAGGAAGGTATTTGGAAATGACACACCTACACTCATAAAAGGTAAAGGTTCTCTTCTTTTGAAGGAAAAAGTCAAAGCTTGAAATTTTATTTATGTTGATGGCTTAAAGCATAATCTATTAAGTGTTAGCCAAATGTGTGATCAAGGAAATGAGGTAATATTTCGATCAAATGGATGTATTATTCGTGAGCTTGATACAAGAGAAACAGTGATCAAAGGCATAAGAACTCCAAATAATTTATACATACTCAAGGGAGGACTACAACAATGCTATCTAAGCAAGAATGATGAACACTGGCTATGGCACAGAAGATTGGGGCATCTAAGCTTCCCTCAGATAAGGAAAGCATGCAAATATCAGGTGGTTCGTGATCTCCCTGACATCAGAATTCTAGATAATACAATATGCAAATCATGTTAGTTTGGTAAGCAAGCCAGATCGAATTTCCCTGAGAAGGAAGGATCAACTAGTAAGCCACTTGAACTTGTCCATACTGATTTATGTGGTCCATCAAGGAAAAAGTCATCTCGAGGAGAAGAATACTTTAAATTGTTCATTGACGACTTTTCCAGGATGTGTTGGACAGGACTTCTGAAGCATAAAGACAAAGCTTTCGAAAAGTTCAAAGCTTTCAAAGTCTTGATTGAAAATGAATCAGATCGTAGAATCAAATGCCTCAGGTCTGGTCAAGGAGGGAAATTTACCTCGAATGAATTTTTTGACTTTTTTGAAGAACATGGAATAAGAAGGGAGTTCTCTACTACAAGGACTCCTCAGCAAAATGGAGTAGTGGAAAGGATGAACAAAACGGTTCAACAAATGGCTCATGCTATGCTTGATGAATCTGGAACTCCTGCAACCTTCTGGGGTGAAGCTGCATTTGCTGGCATTACTATTCTCAACAAAACAAATGTTTGGGTAAACAACACTCAAACTCCTCATGAACTTTGGTATGGTAAGACTCCTATGGTAAAATACTTCAATGTTTTTGGAAACAAATGTTACATCAAAAGCACTGATGAAAATCTTGGCAAGTTTGAACCTAGAGTAGATGAAGGCATTCTCCTTAGTTACTCTTCCCGAAGTAAAGGATATAAGTGTTACAATAAAAGAATTGGAAAAGCTGTTGAAATTATTGATGTGGTAGTTGATGAAGCAGGCGACAATCCAAAGCAGATAAAAACCGAAGATTTTGAAGATGAAGAGGACTATCCTTCAACTTCAAATCACACTAATGATGAAGAAGAAACCTATGAGGCACCAAAAGAACATATAAGGGTAGAAGAAAAGACTCCACCTAGGTACGTACAGAAGAATCATCTAGAGACTCAAATTTTGGGGCAGAAAGAGGTAGGTGTTCAAACAAGAAGAACTATAACAGAAGCTTCAAGCTATCTAGCATTTCTCTCCTCCATTGAACCACGAAATGTAAGTGAAGCATGGAAAGATGAATGTTGGGTCAAGGCCATGAATGGAGAACTTGAGTAGATTGAAAAGAATAACACTTGGGAATTGTTTCCTAGACCTAATGATAAGAATGTCATAGGGACCAAATGGATATTCAAAGACAAGCTGAATGAAAATGGAGATGTTATTAGAAACAAGGCCAGACTTGTTTGTAAAGGGTATGCTCAACAAGAAGGTATAGACTTTGAAGAAACCTTTGCACCAATTCCTAGACTTGAAGCCATAAGAATGTTCCTTGCTCTTTCTAGCTTTCAGAAGTTCAAAGTATACCATATGGATGTGAAATATACCTTTCCAAATGGAGACTTAGAAGAAGAAGTGTATATTGAGCAACCAGATGGATTCATCCTTGGAAATGATCCAAAAATTGTATGTAGACTTAGAAAGGCTCTCTATGGTCTTAAATAGGCTCCAAGAGCTTGGTATTATCATCTGGACAAATACCTCCATCAACAAGGTTTTTCAAAAGGATCAACAGATAGCAATCTATATATAAAAATTGACAATGATAAATTGCTAATACTTGTTATGTATGTTGATGATATCATCTTTGGTAGCAATGAAGAAACCATGAGTCAAAACTTTTCCTTGGTGGTGCAGAAAGAATTTGAAATGTCCCTGCTTGGTGAGTTGACATATTTTCTTGGTTTACAAGTCCAACAAAACAAAGATGGTATCTTTCTATCACAAACCAAGTACGTCAAGCATATCTTGAAGAAATATGGCATGGAATATTCGAAACCAGTATGTACCCCTATGGTGACAGGATGCAGCCTCAGTGCAAATGATGATTCAACAACAGTACATCAACCAACCTATAGATCCATGATTGGTAGTCTGCTCTATCTAATAGGTACCCAACCAGACATCATGCATGCAGTGGGAATAGTTGGAAGATTCCAGGCAAATCCAAAAGAAGCACACCTTCAAGCGATTAAAAGTATTTTCAAATATCTTCAAGGAACACAAAAATATGGCTTATGGTACCCTAGAGATACAGATCTCACACTTCATGCATATACAGATGCAGATTGGGAAAGAAACATGGATGACAGAAAAAGCACTAGTGGTGATGCATTCTTTATGGGTTCCAAATTAGTATCTAGGTTCAGCAAGAAATAAAGTTCAATTGCATTATCTACAATGGAAGCAGAATATGTGGCTGCTGCATCTTGTTGTACACAACTCCTTTGGATGATGCAAACTTTGCAAGACTTTCAAATCACTTGTACTCCACTTATCTCCATTTTATGTGATAATACAAGTGCAATCAGTATTTCAAAGAATCCAGTCATGCATTCAAAGACCAAGCACATACCTATCAAATATCATTTTCTCCGAGAACAAGTTCTTGAACAAAAGGTCAAATTGGAGTATGTTCCCTCCAAGGAACAGGTTGCTGATATATTCACATAACCACTACCCAGGGAGACATTTGAATACCTCAAACAAAAGCTGAGAGTAGGTGATTCATCATCTTATTGTTGACACTTATCTGTTTCAAAGAAAAGTGGTTGTACACGAGTTTCATGAAGATCATCCTCGTACATATGCCTGTTTCTGTTGATATAGTCGTGTATATGTTAATTTGAAGAAAAACAGTGGGCCAGACTCAGGATGAAAAGAGTTTGATATGGGTCTGACAGAGATCCATTGGCACAGGTTCAAGGGGAGCACATACTTCTAATAATGCATTGTTGGCATTATCTTAGAAGATCTTGGTGGAACAGTTGCAAAGGGAGATCATGGTTGCTGCTTTGGATGACGATTGACAAATACTACTGATGATAGTTGCTGATGACTATCATAGTCTTGTCTTAGATATTTTAGTCTCTATGTCATATATTTCTTTTATTATCAAGGTCACGTAATGGCCTATGTTGGTTTCCCCACTATGCCTGGGATGGATGATGTAATGTTATTGTTTTATCATGTGTAAACTGTTGATGTATCCCCACTTGGTTGGGTGGATGAGTCAATCTTGGTACATCCCCACTTGGTTGGGAGATGGATGTATTTATGAGTTTTGGTGATAGGAAGGTAATTTATGATGTATAGAGTCATGTTCTTTCTTGTAGAACAACTTTTTGCAGACCTTGCCTATAGTCAGGGGGAGCATGGACAGCACAACAGAGCAGATATTTCAGCATGTACTCAGGGGGAGCATAACCCTTTGCCCTTGATGACAAAGGGGGAGAATGACTTTGAGTGACTTGGGGTTGCCATCAAGTCCAAAGGGGGAGATTGTTGGCATTATGACACAGGTGTTGTCCTTGATGGAAAATCACTCAAATGACAGATCACAGTTCAGGTTCTCATAATGAAAAAAAAAGAGATATATGTAGGTTCCACTTAACAAAATCGCGTATACACGCGAGATGGCGGATCAAAAGGCGTGTATGCGTATGCACACACTTTCATGCAAGGAAAGTGCGTACATGTGGGAAAACTTGTTTTTAGTCCATGGTATTTAGTCCTTGGTATTTGGACCTATGGTTTTGGACCATGCCATCTTGTTCAAAGTGTTGAACCCAGGTATTGGGTCCCAAGTATTGGTTCTAAGTGGTTTTGGACCATGGTATTTAGTAAGGCCTAAGACTATAAAAGGGGAAGGAGATCATTAGACAAAGGCACTCAAGTATTGAATATCTGATGAAGATCAAGATCTAGAATACTGGTCATTGGGCTATGATTCATAGCAGGATCTGAATCAATGAGGAACCGGAGTGCTAGAAGAAGGAGAAGTTCTATTGATGGGTCAAGATCTCAAGGCTTGAAGAGAAGTATCTTTGTGTGATTTTGATCTGTTATATTTGGCGCATAACTTGATCTATAAATTTGATAATCTGGGTACAACTGATGTCTGAATAATTGAAAAGGGTAAATTATCTTTTATAGATCTGTACGCAAGTTCGGCATAGCAAAGGCGCGTATACACGCTAGTTTAGTAATTCAAAACAGTGTATACGCTGGTTTGCCTTAATACAGAAGCGTATGCACACAGGTTCTTCATCTTGAAGTAGTGTATGTCTCATAAAATATGTTTTAGCTACTTATGTTTATTGCTGCAGTATTCCGGGTTCAGGATTGGTGTCTGGTTACTGTTACTATATTCTGGTTACAACATTCTGAGAAATGATTGATTGATTCAGTTTTGGTTGGTGCAAAGGGGATTGGTTGATGCAGATACATTTGATGTTTGATTGATGTTATTTATGGATCCAACCTGAAAATTTATGAAATGTGGTCCCTGGAAGAAAAGAGAAGGTTGTAGCCTTCTGTAGGTGAGCACCTATGTACTAGTACATCAGCTAGTACAAGAGCTAGGGGGGTTGTAACTCCCTTCCAGGAGAAGCTGGAGAATGGGAGGAGGTTGTAGCCTTTAGCAGGTAGAAGCCTGCGTACTGGTATAATACTGCACCAATATAGAAATATTGTAAAAATAAGTTTCTTATTAACAAGAAGATAGAGACGCATTGCAACAGGCAGTTTTCACCCACATTGGGTTTCCACCTTATATCTTGTGTTCATATGTGTGATGATCTATTCTGTTTACTGCACCTGTTTACTGTTCTTATGGTTTATGAAGTTCTGATGCATCGATTAAAATGGATTAACTAAATTTTAAGTTTACTGGATATAGGCTAGTTGCCTTAGACACAGTTGCATGTATACACTGGTTTCCAAATCCTTGAGACTGTTGGAAATAATACTGAGAGGGGGGGTGAATAAGTATTATCTAGTCAAACAATTTTTCATTTTCAAACTTATTATATATATATATATATAAGTTTGAAAATGAAAATTGTTTGACTAGATAATACATATTACCCCCCCCCCCCTCCCCCTCAACTTAGATATATATATATATATCTATAATCTATATATATATATATAATATATATATATATATATATATATATATATATATATATATATATATATATATATATATATATATATATATTATATACATATTCACCCCCCCCTCAAACTTATATATATATATATATATTATATATATATATATATATTATATATTATATATAGATATATATAGTTTGAAAATGAAAAGTTGTTTGACTAAGATAATACATATTCACCCCCCCCCCCCCCCCCTCTCAGTATTACTTCCAATAGTGTCAAGGTGAAAGAGACACCAGCAAGGTTCACTGGCCATTGTGAAGATGAAGAACAAACAGCCTAGCTAGCTCATGATGATATTTCACCCTTTCTACCATTTAACAAAATTGATAACATGATTGGTGTTTAAAGCAAATTACTGCAAGAGGGCAAGCAAGTAATTATGTGAGAGTGGTGGGCTCCTCCAAGATGATTTTCCCTCCTTTATGTGGTTTTCTTGGTACATGAGCTTCTCAGGAAGAATCACTGACAGTTTCATCTTCCCTCTCATAGTTTGAGTCTGTCTCCATGTTTATGAATTTGGAGAAAAAAAACTGATGAATATGAAGAGATTTTTTTTAAAGTATCAGGGTGAATAATGTATGTAGGAAATGACTGCTATTTTTCTTTTGAGAAATGAGGGAATGATTGATATTATGAATGTAGATGAGGGTTTTTATAATGAAATAGATGTAGTGAGGGAATAGAAAGTGGGAATTAGGGTTTGGGAATATAGTATGGAATTAGGGTTTGGGAATATAGTATGGGATTAGGGTTTGGTAAATGGGAATGGGGTTTGGGAAGTGAGTGCTAATGATTTTGGGAAAGAGGAAGGGAAAGGGGTTTAGGAAAATTTAGTTTAAGGGCATGGGGTGTAGGAAGATAATCAAAGGGGAATAAAAACAACGGAAGACAATACCTTATGCAAATTTTACAAGACAATTTGGAGACAGCTAGGGTTTAGTTTTTTAGACATACAAATCACCACCACTGATGAAAAATTCCTTGCTAGATAGGATGTGAAGCTTCACTTACTTGTGAAGTTTGAAGCAGAGGAAGGTGATGAAAATCACTTTGAAACTCGACAGACAGGTGCGCAGCACTGCCTCTCAGGTGGGCAACGCACTTTGTATTCATAGTGCCCGAACGATTTGCAGTGTAAAACCTGCGCTAGGTGCGCAGCGCCAGGCAGGTTCGCAATGCCAGAGCCCAGATGTGCAGCGCCGATGAAATTTCAGGCTTTTGCTCAGTTTTTTGCCTCTTTCCTTCAAAAACGCGATTTTTCCTTTAGCTCACTCTCTTGCAACAAATGAAGACTTCAAATGCATAGATGAGCTCTCATATCTCCTTGCTTTAATTTCTTCATTTACCAAACCCACTTTTCTAATGTCTTAGTCACTTTTCTTTAAAAACTCTGTTTTTCATTTAAAGTTTGACTTTTCTTGATCAATTGATGAATTGATGCATAGGTGCTTTTGTTTTTTGCAATGGCTACAGTTGGCAAGGTGACCAAGAGTAGTTACTGACCTTATTACATATAGAAACATTGAAATTACATGAAATTTGTACATGAAATGGAAAAAACCCTGTTTTCACCTCAAAACAGAGTTTTGAGGTGAAACAAATTTATGGAGCCTAACAAAAGTAAAATTTATGATTTTATGAGTTTATTTTTCCTCCTCATGTGCATGCTGACCTTTCATTCAGTTTTGGAGGACTATGATGACAAACCCTAGACCTAGTGAGACAAAAACCCTAAAACGGGTTTTTATGAATGAAATGAAACTGGATGATAGCAGATGACCTAAAAATGTGACAACAGGTCAGCAGATGAATGTCATGAGGGAAATTGACAATGAACCACTACCATCAATTGATCCATGACCTAACGGAATGCAGTTGATCGAATGGGACACCTAATATGCATGCAAAAAGAGCAATTTGATCACTGATGGAGGGATGAAGATATCAACACTAACAAAATGTGCATGCCATATTTTATAATGAAATTTTAAGTTATCATTGTTTTAGACATCTACATTGAATTATACTTGATTCATTCAAATGCAAAATGTAGACCACATTTTGTAATTTGCAATTTTAATAGATTTGTTTTAAATAAGTCAAGAGAAAACAAATTTAAACAAAATGTACGAATCATCTACTAACATTATTGGAATGATGAAATGTAAAATGTACCAACTAAATGAAAATATGTAAAAAAATTAAAAGCATCAAACCATGCATGCATCAAGCAAATTGCGGGCCATGTTTTATAATGCAATTTTATCCAACTTATGTAAATGTGCATTCAAACAAATTTATATTAAAATTTAACTACCAACCGACATCCATTGTAGCATTTCTATACTTGAATGAAAAATGTACATGTACCATATTTTATAATGTAATTTTAAGTTATCAATGTTTTATACATCTATATCTAATTATACTTGATTCATTCAAATGCAAAATGTAGACCACATTTTGTAATTTTCAATTTTAATAGATTCATTTTAAATAAGTCAAGACCAAACAACTTTAAACAAAGCCTATGAATTGTCTAATAACATTACAAGAATGATTAAATGCAAAATGTACCAACTAAATGCAAATATGCAAAACATTTAAAAGCATCAAAACATGCATGCATCATGCAAATTTTGGGCCATGTTTTATAATGCAATTTTATCTAACTTATGTAAATGTGCATTCAAACAACTTTATATTAAAAGTTAACTATCAACCAACATCCATAGTAGCCTTTCTATATATGAATGCAAAATGTACAACCACAGTATTTTATAATTCAATTTTAAGTTATCATTGTTTTAGACATCTACATCGAATTATACTTGATTCATTCAAATGCAAAATGTAGCCCACATTTTGTAATTTGCAATTTTAATAAATTCATTTTAAATAAGTCAAGACAAAACAACTTTGAACAAAATGTAAGAATAATCTACAAACATTATAGGTATGATAATGATTGAATGCAAAATGTACCAACTAAATGCAAATTTACTTTCATTGCACTTCATATTCATGAACTTAAATATGTAAAACCAAGTTTTAAGCATCAAACCATACATAATATAAATTGTACCATGCAAAATGTACATAAACTCCAAAATTAGCATGTATTAAATCATAATAAAGAGTTCAAGATTTCAAATATGTCCAAAATTTTAAAATATATAGTAAAAAATTGTCAAATAATAAGATGCATCAATTCATAATAAAGAGTTTTACTTTAAATATGTCCAAAATTTATATCATGATAAAAGTAAATATAGCATTAAAAATTTATCAAATAAAATGTTGCATCAATTTAGACAATATCGCTCAAATATATGATCTATCAACCTCCTCATGTTGTCTTATCAATCATGGGTGCCCTGCACAATGTATATAATTGTGTATATACATAAGATTATGTACTTTAAAATTAAATTTTGATGTTTTAAAAATAAATGAGAATGTAAGATCATCAAAACAAAATTATAAAAAATTTCAAATTCCATTCAATACCTGATGGTGTTCCCCCTCCATTGTGCACTTTTGGTGTTCATCTTGCATTGCACCCTCCTGGATGCCTTGTACAATACAAGTACATGTATATATTAGAAATTTTAAATTGCATGTATGAAAATGAATAAACTCACAATATTAAAAAAATCATTACATGACTTTTTCAAATTGTTTAGATGATCCTATCCCCATTTTTGACTCCATCGCTAAAGTCCCTAGACAATGGAAATCATCTCCCCAAACCTAAAATTCTAAAATTTTAAAATTATAAGATAAATCTATAGATCATTTTTTAATGAAACTTGCACTTTAATTTATAACAAAACATAAGTGAAATATTCAATACGTGTGGAACATCTCATAATAGGGAGGAAGAGGGTGGTGTTATGTCCAAAACATCAGTCCGAATTGGAATCTGTTAACATTTAATTATATATACATAATTATTTCTTTTAAAAATATTTCAGGTCACAATATATCGATATAATAAAAGTAGAATAATAATTATATCAACATGAACTCTTCAAAAAAACTAACATCTCTCAAAATATCTTCTTTGGAACCTGAACCTAGGACCATGAAATTATCAAAATTTTCGTTCAACAAACGAGTTAATTGCCAATCGTGAACATATGATACATTTATGTTAGATTATATCTGGAAAAAAAATTACAAAATGTATGTGAATCGACATTAACACATACATTAAAAATTACGTTAAAATATCAACCCTAACCATTAACAGATATTGATCCCACACCCTCTTCTTCATGAACAATTACGTTATTTCAACCATTACGACAAGCCTTTGTATATGATTTAAGCTCCTCAGTATTCATATTATCTATCTCCTCATTTGTTTTACATACAAAATTAGCACGTGCATTAGCTCGCACTCTTTGCTAATTTAGACTGATATCAGTTTCGGTCAATTAACTCTATACGTTGTCTATAATGTAATCCGTTCCTTTTCTACTAATTTGAGAAGTGGCATCCATCTCTAACTGCAAAGTTACCAGACGAGGAGGTTGTCATACCAAAGGTGGATGAGGGTGAGGAAATTCAATATCACGTAATGTGCCCTTATGATTATATAACCGACCTTTCCCAATAGCATAATATTTAGATGGAAGGTCATTATAATCGGGTTTCATACCTAAAAACAAATTCCGCATAAATAATTTTGCAAAATAAACTGGAACCTCATCATTCCATGGCAGCTTTCCATATGATACAAGGAACCTATCCTACGAATGGAAAGCTATGCCAGGGTGCTTGAAAGATTGCACCTTGAGCATCTTTCTTTTCGGCCCTTCTTTGAAATTAAACATAGATTTTGCATCTTCTTTTCTAACACTTTTATTAACCTCGGCCCATTTATCAAGACCCATCACTTCTTCCTTTCTATTTCTCTTCATATCTATAAATGAATCTGTGGTTGGCCCAACCTTCTCGTAAACATCAAGAAATTATCTTAGAGAGTGCATAACTATTTCTAAGCTTTCTCTACTCTCTACAGGGAGCTCCAAACTCCCAAGATCTTTCCTTAATTTAGAATAATGAGTTTTTTACTTTTGTAATGTGCATTGTTGGATGTTTGTCCCCCAAGGAAGCTCATTCAGAATATCATATGGATAAAAAGTAGTTGGTGTCTGCCCTTCTTCTTGAATCATCTAGCTTCGTTTATGTCTACTTGGACCACCATTTTCACCCTCTGGATCAATATATAAAATTACATAAATATAAAAACATGGGAACAAATGTATTCATACATGTATTCAATATAGACATGTATAATTTACCAAAATGATGTTGACCACCCAGAGAATGTTGACCACCCTAAGATTGATGACCACCTGGAGAATGTTGACCACCCTAAGATTGATGACCACCTGGAGAATGTTGACCACCCTAATATTGATGACCACCTGAAGAATGTTGACCACAGTCACGTGATAACATTGTAAGCAAAGCATAAAAAAAAAAAATAGAAAATCAATTCAATATTTATGTGTACATACATATGACTCTACTTATTTATCATTTAAGTAAATGCACACACACACACACATATATATACCACGATGTGAAAGATGGACCTCCCCCAATTCATTTGATATTCTCTTTGATCCACGACCTAAACCTTCTACTCTAGTAGATGCATGAGACTCTATTGATGTTCACCTCGAAGAATCATGTGGAAAATGTTCATCCATGATATGGATATCTATAGATATATATACATGCATGATATTCAAAAATTTACCTCGTGGATTTACAATTCTTTTTAAAAATGCTATTTAAAAAAATCAAGAATTCAGAAAATTAATGTAACAATTTGAAGCTCTTCATTTAAAATATAATCAAGACTAAAAACACAAATGTTGAAACATTCATATTTTGAAAATTAAATAAAAAAATATCTAAAACATGTCAAGTTCATCAAGTTGTGCTTACATAGTGGGGCACACTTGGTATAGAATTGAAAAAAACACATGGTCATTAAAAAGGACACATTGATAACTAGAAAGCACACACATATCAAAGATATCTTACAATGTTCATCAATAAATATTGAAAGAGAACTTCTTAAAACTAATTCATCTTTCAGACACAAATATTGAATTGGCATTGCCCCATACAATAGATCACTATACATCCTATTAACATTTGCACAATGTCTTATGCTAAATGACTGAAATTGACTGACAATATTTTTTTCTTCTCCATGCAATTATTTTAACCTCTGATTTTTAACTTGGTACACACCTTTCATCTGGTTGCACACAAATTCAAAATTGGTGAAGACTACAATTCCATTGGATCCATACGCCCTAGCTTTTCCTAAGCCTTCTATCAATGCAATATAATATGCTTCATTGTTTGTTGTTCTTCCAGGTACATTCATTTTCCTTTGGAGGAATTTGTTTGTCACAATATTGCATAACACATAAGTAATCACCGCTTGCCTTGGATTGGGATAGCAAGAAACTACTATGCATAATATCCATTTTTCAACCATGTTTAATGGGTTTTCTAATACCTATAAAAATAAAAATAAAATAAAAAAATAAAAAATCAATGAAATGAATTTAATATATTTATGTAGGTATTGTTAGGTTGTGCAAAAGATCACTATTTAGACAAATCTATCGGAAGGCTAGGTAGCAAGTGTAGAAATTCTCAATGTAGATTAATCTGATTATGCCATGTACTAAAGCAAAATACTTTATCTACTTCTACAATCAAACTTCCGAAAGCTTAATTTATTTTGAGCAAGATCAAATAGAACACATATAACAGATAAGAAGAATCAATCACACATGAAACACAGAAGAATACTTTGGGGAAAGCCTCAACTAAAAACCCCGCTATCTGTATTATCATAGAAGTGGAAATATCTCAAGATTACACAAAGCTTTAGCTCTCACAGCTATCCAGCTCTCAGTACAATCCCTCTCACTGCTCATAGACAGACTAGACAACTCATATGCATTTCTCTCTGCCCTCTAAGCCTCCTATTTCCTTGTGTTGTTTTCCCTGGGTGTTCCTGCTGTAACCTTGTGTGACACTGAACTCACACACTGCTCCAACACACTGTAAAATTGTGCAATCCTCAAGGGATCGAATTCCTTCTGCATGCAAGAGATTTTCTTATAGGAAAATTCTAGCAACTAATAGTACATTATCCCTGCCTTTAATCTCAACTGGGCCTTTTTCTGAACTAACATGCATGAGGTATTTATGAGATAATATTCCGTTATCTGGAGTACACTAGTTTCATGCATGCATGCATTAACTAACTGGACTCACAATTAGTTCCAAAAACTATTTGGAACTAATTTAACTGGACTTAACTCAATTAACTGAGCTAACTAATTACAACTCAAATACAACTCATCCTTATCTCCTTAATTAAGGGATAACTTCCTCAATCAAAGGGATAACTGTTGCATGACTTCACAAAGGCTTCAAGTTTGAATTTCTCCAACCAATTAACTCAAGATGAATTAATTAATTATTTTTCAGATCGCTGGTGAGACTAAATTCGAATTTTAATTCTCAACTTTAATTCAAGGACAAATTAAAATTGGAATATTCTTGTTGCCACATTTCAACACTCCCTCTCAACAAGAATGGGATTATCTGCCACCCCAATCCTGTCTCTATGGAACTCGAATTTACACTTTGACAATGCCTTAGTCAAAATGTTAGCATCTTTCTCCTCGATTGAAACATACTACAACAACATGATCCTCCTCGCCACACAGTCTCTGAGATGATGGTACCGAATGTCAATGTGCTTGGACCTGTCATGAAATACTGGATTCTCAAAGAGTTTGATACAACTCTAATTATCACAATAGATCACAGTTGGATCTATCCTCTGATCAAAGAAACCAACAAGAATTCCCTGCATCCAAATGGCCTCACATGTTGCTTGACTTGCAGCCATGTATTCAGCCTCTGCTGAGCTGAGTGCAACTGACCTTTGTTTCCTGCGTACCAAGAAACTCCAGCTGACCCAAGGTTGAAAATTTCTCCTGATGTGCTCTTCCGATCTGATAGACTCCTTGCCAATATGCATCTGTGAAGCCCTGTAGCTTCACTTCCTCTGTCCGTCTGTACCATAATCCATATTGAGATGTGCCTCTGAGGTATCTCAAAACATGCTTAACTTCCTTCCAAAACATCTTGGTAGTCTGAACCATAGCTTGACTCAGCTGGTTCACCACATAGCACAAATCTGGTCATGTGTTCACTAAGTACATTAGTGAACCCACAAGTTGCTGATACACAGTAGCCTCTACTACTTCTCCTGAAGTAGCATCCACCTTCCTCCAATTACCTACTAGAGGAGGCTGCATGAGCTTGCACTTCTCCATGTGGAATCTCCTGAGTATCTCATTGGCATACTTGCCCTAAGACACAAACAACTCCCCATCCTTCTGCCACACTTCCATGCCAAGGAAGTAGTGCATGAGACCCATGTCTTTCATCTCAAATTATCTTTGCAAGGTCCTCCTTGAAATACATGATCAAATGATCATCAACTGTCAATATGAGATCATTAACATAAAGAACAATGATCAACTGCATACCTTCTACCATAATGTGGTACCAGTTCACATCCACTTCACTCTTTGTGAAGCCCAACCCAGTGAAGTAATTGTCGATCCTGGTGTACCAAGCACAAGGTGCTTGCTTCATCCTGTACAAATCTCTCTTGAGTTGGCACACATGCGACTCACGATCAAAGGTATCAAAACCTTCTAGTTGCTCTATATACACCTCCTCCTCAATCTTGCTATTGAGGAATGCAGTCTTCACATCCATCTGATGGATCTTCCAACCCATCTATGATGTGACTCATGATCAAAGGTCTCAAAACCTTCCAGCTACTCTATGTACACCTCCTCCTCAATCTTTCTATTGAGGAATGTAGTCTTCACATCCATCTGATGGATCTTCCAACCCATTTGTGCTGATAGTGCCAACATCGATTTGATAGATGAGTACCTTGCTACAGGAGAAAAAGTCTCATCATAGTCGATCCCCTCGACTTGTGAGAAACCATGGGCAACAAATCTTGCCTTATGTTTCTCTACACTACCATCAACAGCTTGCTTTACCTTGTAAAGCCAATGGGAACTCACAACTGACTTGTTCTTCGGTCTTTGAACCACATCCCAAACATTGTTTCGAACTATGGAGTCATACTCCTCCACCATAGCATCAACCCAAATCGGTTGCTACACTTCTTCCTCAAAGGAAGATGGCTCGGTCTCAACACATTCCCCAACAAGGGCCATGTATCTAGTGTACCTATCAGGTGACCTCCTTTGCTTGCACTGAGAAGATGGTTCTCCCACATTCTCTCTCGCATCCGACAACAATCTGTCAGCTTCTCTCGTGTGCTTCCACCCATCTCTAGAAGACTCTGCTTGAGTGGATGTCTCCACTTCCAGAACCTCTGCATGTGGCTGCTCTGCATTAGTCTGAGGCTCCTCCTCCTTAGGAATCAAAAGTTCCTCCATAGCCTGTAGTTGGAGCTCCCTCTCAAGGGAAATTTGCATGGCCTTCTGCTCATCAAACTTGAGATCTTTGCAAACCACTGTCCTCCAGCTGGCAGGCAAGTACACCTGATAGTTGTGGGGTGTATCAGTGTATTCCACAAGTATCCGCAACTCTGCCATTGGCTCAAGTTTCTTCTGAGCATCCTTGGTCACATGGCAATATACTAATGAGCCAAAGATCCTGAAGTGACCCACATCTAGTCTCTTCCCGGAGAAAGCTTCCTCTGGTGTCCTCATCCCAAGAATGCGATTTGGGCTTCTATTCTGCAAATATAACATTATGTTGCATGCCTCAGCCCACAAATGAAGTTGTAGGCCTTGGTCATGCAGCATCGCTCGAATTTCCCCCATAATTGTTATGTTCTTCCTCTCAGCCACCCCATTCTCCTATGGGTTATGAGGTACCGTCAACTCCCGTTTAATTCCTTCCGCTGCACAGAAGTCCTTAAACTCTTGAGATACATACTCTCCACCATTGTCACTTCTCAAGGCCCTGATCTTCTTCCCTGATTCTTTCTCAACCAAAGCTTTGAACTCACAAAACTTGGAGAAGGTTTGATCCTTCTTCTGCATGAAATAGATCCAGCATTTACGAGAAAAATCATCAATGAAAATCACATAATACTTTTGTTTCACGGTGGAGGTTATCGAGAATGGTCCACACACATCAATATGAACTCACTTTAAGATCACCTCAACTCGACTGTCTCAATCATGAAAGGAAGACTTTGCATACTTTCCCAAGGTACAACCTTTGCATGTGTCCACTTGCTCAAGTTTACCTTTGGGAAGTCCGGTAGAAATCTATTACATTATCTTCAAGGCCCTATGATGTAAGTGGCCCAACCACCTATGCCATAACTCGACAATGTCTTGGCTTTGCACCAATTCTGCTTTCGAACTCAATGCAGCACAATCATCTACCTCTAGCTTGTAGAGATTCTTCACTCGAATCCCAATCCTCTTGGTCTGACCTGTGGCTATGTGTCTCAGGAATGCCTTTCCTTTACTGAAGACTACATCATAGCCTTTGTCTTCCAACATCACGACCAATACCAAGTTCTTCTTCAGTCCAGGCACATACTTTACATCAGTCAAGGTGAGAGGAGCTCCATGCTCCCTCTCAAACACAACCGTGCCTTCACCTGAAACACAGTACTTTCCATCATCGCCCATCCCTATGCGCATCTTGAGGTCTTTCTCCTCCAAGGTACTGAATAAAGTTTTATCGTCAGTCATGTGGAATGAGGCTCCACTGTCCAGGTACCAAACACAACCCACCATCTATGAAACCATACATGCGATGAGGGTAAAATCCAATTCGAACTGAGAGGCCAGTGTCTCACCTTCTGATCCTTTTGAGGATCCCTTCTTGGATTTCTTCAATGGACAATTAGTTACATAATGGCCCATCTCATGAAAATTAAAGCATCTCACTTTAGATTTGTCAATCTTCTTTCCACCATGAGAAGAACTTGATATGGAATGGGAAGTCTTCCCTTTCCCTTTCCTAGCCTTACTTGCTAAGGCTAGATTTTCTTCATCGTCATGTTTAGATGAAGAACCATCTCTGGTGCTCCTCCTGATCTCCTCCTGCATCAGATCCAACCAAAGTCGTTCCCAATCTGGCAGTTTCTCTCTTCCATTCACTAAGTCCTAGTAGCTATGCTAGCTCTTAGGAAGACCGAAGAGATCAAGACTCATGATATCATCATCGACTGCCGTTATTCCCACACTACCAAGCTCATCTCTACAGGTGGTGAGCTTGTTTAGATATGTAGAAATAGTGTCACCCTTCTCACACTTGATTTTCCGAAGCTTGTCCTTTAGCGCCAATTTCCTCTGGTCACTCATGTTCTGATATAGGTCCTTCAATGTCCTCCACATTGAAAATAGAGTCTCCTTCCCATGGATACTCGATACAATATGGTTTCAAACTCCCTCCAGAAGAATACTTCTCACCTTCACCACACACTTCTTCCATTCCACCAATTCTTGTGCATTAGCTGCAGCTAGCTTGGGGATTTCTTGATCAATGAAATCCTTCAAACCATTGTCTTCTAATACTGCTTCCATGAAATCCTTCCAAGCTATGTAATTTGAGATGCCATCCAGTGCATACTTGAGTCTCAAGCCATTGAACGCCATTGGAGAACTTAGAGGTGTGATAAGAATTCAATTTTGTACCTGCAATCAAGAACTTCAAACTTTTAATTTTTCCCTTCTCAGTATGTTGTTCACAACTCTGATCACCTTTGCTCTGATACCATGTATAAATTCTCACTGTAGATTAATCTGATTATGCAATGTACTAAAGCAAAATACTTAATCTACTTTTACAATCAAACTTGCGGAAGCTTAATCGATTTTGAGCAAGATCAAACAAAACACATATAATAGAGAAGAAGAATCAATCACACATGAAACATAGAAGAATACTCTAGGGAAAGCCTCAGCTAAAAACCCCGCTATCTGTATTATCATACAAGTGGAAATATCTCAGGATTACACAAAGCTTTAGCTCTCACAGCGATCCAACTCTCAATACAATCCCTCTCACTGCTCATAGATAGACTAGACAACTCACATGCATTTCACTCTACCCTCCAAGCCTCCTATTTTCTTGCGCTATTTTCCCTGGGTGTTCCTATTATAACCTTGTGTGACACTAATCTCACACATTGCTCCAACACACTGTAAAACTATGCAATCCTCAAGGAATTGAATTCCGTCTACATGCAAGAGATTTTCTTAAAGGAAAATTCTAGCAACTGATAGTACACTATCCTTGCCTTTAATCTCAACTGGGCCTTTGTCTGAACTGACATGCATGAGTTATTTATGAGAGAATATTCAGTTATCTAGAGTACACTAGTTTCATGCATGCATGCATTAACTGACTGAACTCACAATTAGTTCCATAAACTTTTTGGAACTAATTTAACTGGAGTTAACCAGTTAACTGAGCTAACTAATTACAACTCATCCTTATCTCCTTAATTAAGGGATAACTTCCTCAATCAAAGGGATAATTGTTGCATGACTTCACAAAGACTTCATGTTTGAATTTCTCCAACTAACTAAATCAAGATGAATTAGTTAATTATTTTTCAAACAGCTGGTGAGACTAAATTCAAAATTTAATTCTCAATTTTAATTCAAGGACAAATTAAAATTGGAATATTCTTGTTGCCACATTTCAACAGCAAGAAAGGTTGTTTCTACTTGGTTGGATGGTTGGGGAATTGCAAGAAGAAAACAACTAGAGATCTCTAATTCAACTCAACTACAAATCTCTAATTCATTCAACTTAATTTCAACTCAACTAAGGGCTTAAAGTATTTACTAATTTATTCTTATGTTCATTCCATAGATACAAATATTTCTAATTCAACTTAGCTTCAAATCATCCAAATTTGAAAGTATTTCTTAATTTATTTTTATTTTCATTCTTGGAAATTTAGCACTTGTTCATGCCTAGTTTGAAAGTATTTTTTAATTTATTTTTATTTTCACGCTTGGAAATTTAACACTTATTCATGCATTGTTATAAAATTTATTTATTAAAGCTATAATGCATGTTTATTTATATGCCATACATGGGTCTATTTATATGCTTCTTTAAAAACTATAGTTAAAGAAGAAGAAGAAAATTAAAATGAAAAATGACGGACGAATTTTATTCAATCAAATTTAACACTTATATTAGTCTGTTATAAAATTTGCTTACTAAAATTGTAATACATGTTTATTTATAAGGCCTAAGTGGGTCTATTTATATATGCTTCTTTCAAAATATAGTTAAGAAAGAGGAAAATAAAATAAAATAAAATAAATGATAGACCCAGTTTTATTCTAATAAATTTATTATCTATGTTGCCTTCTTAAAATTAAAACACTAACATTAAAATTAAAGCACCAAAAATACATGACAAGGCAATGCCAATGCTCTAATTAGCTTCAATCTCATGCACCCAACAAAATATAAATGAAAAAGATGTATCTAAAAAGCAAACTACTACTGGAAAAGAGCAACTACAAGAACATTCAATTATGTGTATTATGCCTCATATTAAGAGGCTAATAAGACCCATGTTCCAAGAAAATAGGGAAGCAAAGTGAATTAAACATAATGAAAAAAGGAAAAATAAATGAACATATAACAACACAGGCAAGGAAAGTGTGTTACCAAGAAGTATCAGGTTGAACTCTATGACATAAATCAAGGTAGAACAAGTCAACCCAATAACATTAAAATTAAAACACCAAAAATAGATGACAAAGCAATGGAAACACTCTAATTAGCAACCCAATAACATTAAAATTAAAACACCAAAAATAGATGACAAAGCAATGACAACACTCTAATTAGCAACCCAATAACATTAAAATTAAAACACCAAATGCCAACACTCTAATTAGCTTCCATCTCATGTGCCCAACAAAATAGATATGAACAAGATGTATCTAAAAAGAAACTACTACTTTAAAAGAGCAAGTACAATAACCTTCAATTAAATGTATTCTGCCTCATCTAAGGAATATGATAAGACCCATGTTCCAAGCAAATAGGGAATCAAAGTGAAATATACATAATGAAAAACAAAACATAAATGAACATATAACAATAGAAGCAAGGAAAGTATGTTACCAAGAAACATCAAGGTTGTTCTACAAGATAAATCAAGGTAGAACAAGTCAACACAATTAACATTAAAATTAAAACACCAAATGGATGATAAAGCGATGCCAACACTCTAATTAGCAACCCAATAACATTAAAATTAAAACACAAAAAATAGATGACAAAGAAATGCCAACATTCTAATTAGCTCCAATCTCATGCACCCAACAAAATAGAAATGAAAAAGATGTATCTCAAAAAGAAACTACTACTTGAAAAGAGAAAGTACAATAGCATTCAATTAAGTGTACTCTGCATCATCTTAGGAGGCTAATAAGACCCATGTTCCAAGCAAATATGGAAGAAAAGTGAATTAAACATAATTAAAAAGGAAACATAAATGAACATATAACAACAAAGGCAAGGAAAGTATGTTACGAAGAAGCATCAAGGTTGAATTCTACGACATAAATCAAGGTAGAACAAGTAAACCCAATAACAATAAAATTAAAACGCAAAAAATAGACGACAAAGCAATGGAAACACTCTAATTAGCAACCCAATAATATTAGTCAACCCAATAACATTAAAATTAAAACACCAAAAATAAATGACAAAGCAATGCCAACACTCTAATTAGATTTAATCCCATGCACCCAACAAAATAGAAATGAAAAAGATGTATCTCAAAAAGAAACTACTACTTGAAAAGAGCAAGTACAAGAACCTTCAATTAAGTGTATTCGGCCTCATCTTATGAAGCTAATAAGACCCATGTTCCAAGAAAATAGGGAAGAAAAGTAAATTACACATAATGAAAAAGGAAACATAAATAAACATATAACAATAGAAGAAAGGAAAGTATTTTACCAAGAAGCATCAAGGTTCTTCTATGAGATAAATCAAGGTAGAACAAGTCAACCCGATAACATTAAAATTAAAACGCTAAAAATGGATGACAAAGCAATGTAAACACTCTAATTATAAATCCAATAATATTAAAATTAAAACACAAAATATAGATGAAAAATCAATTTCAACACTCTAATTAGCTTCAATCTCATGCAACCAACAAAATATAAATTTAAAAGATGGATCTCAAAAAGAAACTACTACTTGAAAAGAGAAAGTACAAGAACCTTCAATTAAGTGTATTATGTCTCATATTAGGAAGCTAATAAGGCACATGTTCTAAGAAAATAGCGAAGCAATGTGAATTACACATAATAAAAAAGGAAACATAAATGTACATATAACAACAAAAGCATGGAAAATATGTTTCCAAGAAGCATCAAGGTTATTCAATGGCCATTATACCATCTTCTTTTTCATTGGCGTCCTCTTCATTGATCAAATTTTTCATTTAGTCAATTGAATTTTTATGCGCTGATAATATGGGGATATGATACTAGCATTAATGATAGGTGCATCATTTCTAGTTCTTTGGCACCGCATCATATGCTCATATTCTTGACATAGAACGTTTTGATCAAGTAGCAGCT
Organism: Pinus taeda; assembly: GCA_000404065.3. Lineage (NCBI taxonomy): Eukaryota > Viridiplantae > Streptophyta > Pinopsida > Pinales > Pinaceae > Pinus > Pinus taeda. The sequence goes on along the minus strand of APFE030890713.1, from coordinate 123,574 downwards.
TCTAATAATCGTAGGGATTCTCTTCGAAGCATTTTGGAGAATTTGGATCATAGTTCTATGAGATAAATCAAGGTAGAACAAGTCAACCCAATAACATTAAAATTCAAACACCAAAAATAGATGATAAAGCACTGCCAACACTCTAATTAGCTTCAATCTCATGCACCCAACAAAATAGAAATGAAAACGAAGTATCTCAAAAAGAAACTACAACTTGAAAAGGGAAATTACAAGAACATTCAATTAAGTGTATTATCATCTTAGGAGACTAATAAGACCCATGTTCCAAGAAAATAGGGAAGAAAAGTGAATTAAACATAACGAAAAAGGAAACATAAATGAACATATAACAATAGAGGCAAGGAAATTATGTTACCAAGAAGCATCAAGGTTGAACTCTACGACATAAATCAAGGTAGAACAAGTCAACCCAATAACATTAAAATTAAAACACCAAAAATAGATGACAAAGCAATGTCAACACTCTAATTAGCAACCCAATAAAATTAAAATTAAAACACAAAAATTAGATGACAAAGCAATTTCAACACTCTAATTAACTTCAATCTCATGCACCCAACAAAATAGAAATGAAAAAGATGTATCTCAAAAAGAAACTACTACTTGAAAAGAAAAAGTACAAGAACCTTCAATTAAGTGTATTCTGCCTCATTTTATAAATTGTTGTAGTGGATACAACCACCCTCCAAAATTTTGGCTTAGCTTCATTTTGGAGCCTCCCTACCAACTTTTCATGGCACCTTGTCTTGCTTCATCAAGTACGCAAGCTTCAGTGTTTTTCTTGCACAAAGATAGCCTATCGATCACAGCTTGATGCATTCCCCTCACAGGTTGATCACCCGGACTTGGTCCAACTGCACGCTGAGTAGCTCCCATAAGAAATTGCACATTTCTGGAGGGAAACCAGGCTTCCCTCCAGAAATTGTGCAATCCTGACTGGCAGCCTGCTAGGCTTCAAGATTTCACAATTCTACCAATCAACACTCACAATGAAAATTGCGTAATTTCCCCAGTGAGGCTGCTTAGCCCAGAATTTGCACAAATCTTAGCAAAAGTTATCTGCTTTGCCCAGAAATTGAGAAATCTCCTGGGAAGCCAACCCAGCTCCCAGCCAGAAATGTGCATTTCCTTCCAACAGTTAAGCAGCTTCATGCATGAGCAGTTGGGTTGACTAGTTCCACCCGAGACCAAGGAAACTTGACTTGCATGCATGGCTTTCATTTTCCCAGAATAGAAAAAGGCAACATGAAAAAGGCATCCCATGATTCAGGGAGTTATTTTTAGCAGTTGGAGGTTACATGCAAAGTTGTTTTAGAAACCTTCCTCCAAGTGTCATTTTTTCCTAGATTTGTGGCATGCGCATCCTGATCTCAAAACTTATTTATTCGATGCATCAAAGCTCATTCTTTCACATCGATATTGGAGCTCTGAAATCCCATAGCACATCCAAGATTCTTCGACACATTCGGCCCAATTATTCACGGTAAGTGGCCTCAACTTGACTTTTTCAGCATTTCTGTCGCTTTTTGTGTATTCGCTTGTGTGGGTGTTGTTTGCTTGATTTCTTTGAACACTTGTTGTCGTTTACATGTATACTAGCTTTTCCTAGCATTGTTTTAGTTTTTGATGTTATCTCACTGTTGCCGCATGCATGAAACAGTTTTGCACATACAGTCACTGATTCAATGACTCACTTCACCCACATGCATTGTTGGCTTGAGGTGGCTTGACCCAGGTTCAGAGTTAATTAGCCAAACAAATCCCTACACCACTGGCCCTTTCAGCATCAGCCTATGGTGCATGGACTGAAGTCTCACCCAAAGCAGTATGGGGGGATGCTAGAACCAAGTTTGTGCACATTGGAGATATCTAAGGGGTCGATTTAGTCCAATTTGTGCCTACCTTCATGCAAGTCACTTCATGCACTGTCCTGACCTACAAGACCTTCACGATTTGTTAGGATCGCCTTTCGCGCAGCCCTAACCAGGGGCTGAGATGCTTTTGCGCTGCTAGGGCAGCGATTTGTGCTATTTAAGTTACATCATGTATCTTACTTATCTTCTTATAATTGTTAGTTAACTTCGCGTAAACAGATACCTTATCTCACCTTTACTTAATCAACATAGTTATATATGTTCGCACACCATATAGATAACATAAGTTCAATTTATAACCAATATATTTAATACAAAAAATAGGAAATAAATACACAGAATTGTTGTAAAACTTCTCTTTATTAATGCTTCAATAGCTCTAGACTCGACTCACCCTATGCACTCAGCTGCAGGGGTCCACGCACTTAGCTGCAGACTACTAGGCCTCTGCACACTCAACTACAAAGCCTTCTCCTACTCTATGACCCAAAGAATCGACTCTACACTTATATCTTCCTCTATCCTTATATTCCATGATTCTTCTAATCCTTTGATTCTTATTCTATTTCAACTACTTAGAGCCTCACTCTATTTACACAATCCCATGGTCCGCGGACCGATGGGTAGATCTCTAAATCTGACATTACATTACAAAATTGAGGGCGAACAACCCTATGACTCATTTACAACTTCACGCTCCGTGCCCACAAAATTCGGAGTCTTTACATCGAATTTATACTTTTTAGCCAAAATTTGGGCTTTAAGCCCCAAAAACTTCCCTTGGGGGATCCCGCGCCCAATAGGCCCCCAGCACAAACATCGTGACTCACCCTCAAGTCACTTTTTCAGTGCAGAGATCTTCACGCAGAGACCTCCCAACTCTGCCTGGAGTGCTGCAACATCGGCAGTGCACTCAGCAGCTGCCTGCTGCACTTCCTGGACACGTTGTTCAGAGACTGTTGTAGTTGAACTTCTGCCCTGCAATTGTTCCTGTGTTCCCTGCATCTACGCAAGCTTGGCTTCAATTGAGTCTGTAATGACAAAGACCTCATCGATCCATGGTTGTACGCACGCCTTCAAGACAGCTCCCTTATGTCGCGCAACGTTTACCTGCTCCTTGAGCGTTTTTGCCTGTTGCATCCGCGCGAGCCTCTATGTAAGGGCCACCGTCTATGCGGTCCCTTTTATTTCATCGTATTGTTGTTGCATCTCGCATGCCTCTATTTCTAATCTTTATATGTTCGGGTCCTCCTGCAGAGTGGTGAGGACCTCGAATGACTCTTCAAACAATTTGGTGCAGTCCTTCATTGCACTACTGATCTCCGCTATTCTTGATGTAATGGCGCTGGCACATTGTTCCTTCACCTCAGGAAGAGTTGAAGGTTGCGCCTTCAATTGTAGCTCAGCTATCTGAAGGTTTAGCTCCAGCTAAACCTTAGCCATTTCTTCTTTCACCTCACACACCCCTACTGCTAGTCTCCAAATCCGCGCCTCCGTTGGTTCCTCTATTGGGATGGCCAACTTAGGGACCATTTTTGATAGGCTTCATTGACCATCTACACTAGATGTATGTTCTGTGTCATGACCTCATCACACTGCAGGCTCAATTGTTCAATATTAATCCATTTCTCTCTCATCACCTGGAGCGAGCAGCACTCCCTGGCCCGCAGTTCTGCAGTCACTCCATCCTGCAGAACATAGAGCGTCTCTCGAGGAAGAGCAGCCATGTTTATCCCAACTCCCTTTAGCGCACTAACCATAGGCCTGTCAACCTCATTTTATGTAACCAGAGCACCCTCTAGGAGCATTATGTTGTTGCTCATGCGGGCACACAGCATTTTCTTAGCCGCGAGCGCACAGCATTTCCTTAGCCGCGGTCGTGCCTAATGCGAGGCTGGCTGATAGAGTACCAACCTAAGGAGTGTGCACCTACAACTCCTATATCTGTGTCTAGAGGGCCCCCAACACCATCTGGTTTTCCTCTGCGAACTGTTGGAGGGCCTCTGCAGTGATGTTTCACACCATCTCCCCTATTTCATGGAGATCCCCCTCAGTGAGGGTGATCGGGCTGAAAGAAGTCTTGGAGGCTTTCGACTTCTTCCGCGGCCCCACCTACTCTCTCGGGCACTGTCGCTTTAGTTGTATGGACGTTGTCTATGGGTCTGCGCCACCTTCCTCTATTTCTGTCTCTGGTGTGGGCGAAGGTGACTTTTCTCCCTCGTGGTCCTTCTCAGCTGCCCTCTGCTGCTCTTCTCTCACCTTCGCAGTGTCCCACGCCTCCTATGCCTTTGTTGTTGCTGCTTCATTCCTTCTCTTCTCATCCAACTGTGCCATCCATAGCTTTTCCTCCTCCTTTTTCCTCTATGCAGTGGACTTCTCTGATTCCACTACGGAGTTGGCTAGAGTGCGCTACTTCGGTGGCCACGACTCAAGCACAGAAAATATGACATCGTCTGTGGCCAAGTAAGGTAACTCATTCCATTTCTTCATGGGGTCCTTGCGTGCCCTGATATACACATGATGGAAGCCTACCTTGAACTTTGCGAAGCTCTGCAGACTGTTATAGACAGTGGGAGATAACCACAGCTTACGGTTAATCCCCATTCTGATGTTCATCTCCATGAACACCTAGAATATCTTGTTGTCTCTGATCCACTGCATGTCTTTAGTTGCCCACAGCGAAGTGTACTTCACTACCTCTAGAAGGTCCTTCACAATAGTGGGGAACTGGCTGTCCTCAGGCAATTCCCAAGCCACCAGCACTATGGATAGCAGCAGCCATGCATAGTGGAAAGTCTTCCCCTACTCCTGTGCCTCGTGGCAGTTTTCCTGGAACTCCCTACAAGTAATCCGCCCAGTTAAACTGGACCCCCTCTATGCACTGCACGGCAAGCACAACCACCGGCACGAGCACCTCATCTACATGGCACTTCCACATAACTTTCCCAGCTAATATTTGCATCACAACTCTGATCACAATGTTATTGATACAGGAGATCACGTACCCTCTCTTTTTCTTCTCTAGATTGAACTTCTTAGTCATGGCCTCTATGATGGCCAAATCATCACTTTTACCCTCGGATATGTTCGCTGGATCCTCCCCTTTGTAAGGGAACCGAGTAATTCTGTGAATTAGGTGGTCCGTGATCGGGATGGGCTCCTCCAGCCACAAACACCCTTCATGCACCAGGTAGAGCAGTTGCTTGATGACAAATATAGTCACTGGGGCACGATGGTAATGCGACACCTAAAGTAGGTTTAACAACCCTACTTTCTCTACTCCTCGCAACCACTTGTGCGGCTCCAACTCTATAATTGTTGGACACCTAATCCTCAATGGGTTAGTGTGGAAGCCGAATAGACAAAAGGAAGTCCAAGAGACCTTGGGATGTGAAACCCAACGGTTAAACCATGTACTATAAATGTATATGATTTGTTAATAAAATTGTACTCTCATGTTTTATCTTTCAATACCTTTGCTGCCCATGTGTGTTTAACATGGTATCAGAGCAGGCGTATTCCTGCCCTACATAATTACTTTGAGACATTTGTTTTATGGTATTTATGTGCAGGTCATTTCAACCATCACTTATGAATATTTTCTCAGCTAAATTCTAGGTGCAACCTCTGTCATTTCTCCAACCCTATTTTTAGCATTCCTGTCTTGTAACTCCCTTCTGCCAGTTTCTTGCAGTCTGCCCACTGCCCCCTGTGCAGTCTATCTACTGCCCTCTCCACAGTCGCTGCTACAAATCTCTAACATTATCTGTGCCCTTTGTGCTCCATTCTGCGCTCTCTGGGCTCTCTGCCATCATCGTTGGAAGGATTGCTCCAATGTGAGACGACGACTGATCTCTCGGCTATTCATTTTCCCTAGGCAGTGGAGGGAGGATGGCAACTTATGCGAGAGCGTTTTTGAATCCTTATGTGCCTGTTTCAAAGATTTCTCTTCTTTGGCTTTCAATTCGAACCTGTCTTTGAAGCGATCCGAGAAAGGCTTAGTGATATGCTGGAATATAGTGATGTTATGTGCATGGAGTGTTGTTGCATTGAAATGATATTATATGCTGCGTTGTCTGAGAAACAATCCATTGATACACACTAAGCATGCGAGTTTGAATAGTATTATGACTGTGAGGTTGGTGTGGTGTGTTCAAGACCATTCCAATAATTTGATTGGTGATAACATATGGTGCGTATTGTTGTGAGCCGTCTATGGTGTGTTGGGTTGATATACTGACTGCGTGTGAATTGAACGTTGTGTTGTTCATTCTTGATATGTGTATTGTTCATATATGGTTTTCTACGCTGCCCCATCCATATATATTTCTTGAACGTTGGTACCATACGCTACCCCATCCATATATATTTCTTGAACGTTGGTTCCATTGAATGCTGGTACCATACGCTGCCCCATCCATATATCTTTCTTGAACGCTGGTTCCGTTGAAGTTTGAATAGTTTCTTGAATGGTGAGAGCTTCGTGAACGCTGGTTACATTGAACGTTGTGTATTATATTGTATTGACACTCACCATACACTACCCCACTCGTGTTGGTCACTCTTAGAACTGCGGTGAACACTGACTACATTAAATTGAACACCGAACAAAGATGGTATGTTTTAAAATTTGTTGAAGTTTGCAATGTGCTAGTTGTTTTGTTTCAATGACTGAATTCAAGCTCGAGCAGTACACCACATTGCAGTGAAGCCGATAGATTGACTCGAATGCTAGGTTCCTACATTGGTTGAAGGGAAAATAATTGTCATTGGATTGAACTCACTGGAGTGATTAATTCCATGGGCATTGAGTTTTGAATGATGCATGTCGCTAGTTATGAACCTAGAAGCATTGAAACAATAGCTTACGATGTTGAATCTATGTTGGAGTTCGTGTGTTGGTTATGAAGAATCATAGTAATTATGTATAGGTTATGAAAACCGACTATGTATGATCTAGAACTCCATTATTTATTCTCTACGCGTGTTGGCTTATACTATGATTGATTTGCATTGAGTACTAAATAAAAGAGACATTATAATGAATGTTGGAACATGATGAATATTTAGCTCTGTGATTGAATACTGGAGCGTGATTTGTGTTTCTACATTGAAGAATCTCCAACACAATTGTGCATGCCGAGCACTTCTGTACATTTTGAAGGCAGTGTGTTGCAATGGAGCCAAGTCCATGCATAACTCCTAGTATGTTGCATTGAAATTTTTGAAGGGCTATATTTGGTATTTGTATTTTGAAGACCGACTATCATTTGATGCATGAATTAACTACTGGGCATATGCTTGTGCCTGAATAGTTCTGGAAGACCATCTTTGGCACACCACAGCAAGCAATTTTCAATTTATGAGATTATGTACAACTCTTTCTCTGGTGATTTGTAATCCCACAATTGTAGTTGTTCCACATCGCTATTGAACTTGAGTATTCTTTTGCACTGGCCGAGAAAGTGTAGTATTTGAAGGATCCAAGCAAGTTTGCAGTTGTTGTTGCCCCAGTGTGGCATTGTATTTAAAACTCATTATAATTTTTGTCTACATATGTATGAATTGATTCCTTATTACTTTGACTACTGAATAAGAGTTTGGTGCGCTGTATAAAGGCAATGATTGTTTTGACAAATAAAATTACTCTTTTGTGGAGAAAAGTTTAGTCGGTTGTATTGTCAGAACATAGTCTTGGTCATGAGTAAACTCATATTTTTATATGGATTGTAATTGGTGCTTGCTAGTTGCACACTGATCATTTGCTACACATTTATAAAGGATATTGCTAGTGGGTATTACTCTTCTGCATTGAGTCATAGTTGTGATAAGTTTTTAAGGTGTAATTCTAACATTAAAGAAAAAATGGCCAGAATCAATGAAGTATTAGAGTTCCTAAAAACTCTGATATTGTCTGCTACTCATGATACATTAAAATTCAACAAAGTTGCTCTCACATAAACTTAGGTCTGTCTACAAAATGCACAAGAGAAAATTTATTTTTTTACAACCCGAATCTCAACTACAACAAGAAGAATTAAAATAGAGTCACTCTGAACCTATTTCTATTCAGAAGATTGAAACAAACTCCCATAAAGCAGCAAGGTTACATGCAGACGCAGAAGTTTAGCTTGCACTTCCCAAGCCCATCGTCAGACCTTGGGAAAATCTTGTCAACAACAAGCATAGAACTGGTCTTGGATATGACAAGGATGTGTCCTTTCATATTCCACACTATTCCAAGCCCATTCAGTTTCAAAGTGTTGGATTCATTCATGACAGTTCACCTCCAGCTATTCCAGATTCTACCCCTCTTCCACAGTAGCCACAACAGATTGTGAAATGCCAACACTGTGAAGAAGTTGGCCATTTGAAAGATCACTATTTTGATGTTCATCCATTTAAGCATTGTCATAAAACCACCCATTCTTCACACAGATGCTTCAGAATCAAACGTCCTGCAAGAACAAAGATTCATCTTGGATGGATCACTTCTTGGAAATGGGCATCAACAGCCAAGAAGATATTCCAATCACATGTCAGAACTTGTTCTAGAGTATTGAACAATCTTGCAATTGAGTTTTCTCCATCATCTCACGTTGTATCTGACAGGGGGGAAATGATGGTCATCTACAAGCTTCAAAGCCACATCAAGCGAGCCTGAGCCACAACCTACCACACTAGTTACAGATTTGTAGTCAGAAACAAAGATTCCCTTGATCATGCCTTCGGGTGGTAATCTGGGACACTTCCTTTAGCAGAAGACTTCATCTTCTTACCACTTTCAGAAGAATTCCACGAACAAAATTGAGAACACTTCCTCTAGTAGAAGACTTCATCTTCTTGCCAGTTTTGGAAGAGTTCCAGGAATTGCATTAAGAATTCTAGAGTTGGTGGTAATCCTTAAACCATCATAGGTTGAGACTTCCCTTTTCAAGTTGAAGTTCTCCCTTTTATGCGGGATGAGACCTCCCTTTCATGGTTGAAGGTTTCCCTCTTCAAAAAAATAGGAGCACTTCCTCTAGTAGAAGACTTCAGCTTCTTGCCAATTTTGGAAGAGTTCCGGGAACTGCACTAAGCATTCCAGTGTTGATGGTCATCATTAAACCACCAACCTTTATACCAACATTTCAAAGAGCACATTCAGCCCAGTGCTACCATGCATTTTTGCACGTTTTGTATTACAACTCTCTCCTTGGACTCATACATAACCCTTCGGATTAAAAGGGGGAATGTTGGACACCTAATCCTCAATGGGTTAGTGTCGAAGCCAAATAGACAAAAGGAAGTCCAAGAGACCTTGGGATGTGAAACCCAAAGGTCAAACCATGTACTATAAATGTATATGATTTGTTAATAAAATTGTACTCTCATGTTTTATCTTTCAATTCCTTTGCTGCCCATGTGTGTTTAACAATAACTCTCACCGCTGTATTTTTCTTCAACCACATTATCTTCGTAGTTGCCAAATGTGGGAATTTCTCATTGTCCGCGAGATCCCAGTCTTCAAATTTTAGAACTGGCACCCATCCCAAGTGAACTCCATCAAAAATGATATCATCGTGTTACACAATAATTTGTCACCGTTTGTCACCGTCCCTGTTACCCCTCTCCTGCATCTTGGAGGACTCATTCCAGGAGTTGTGAGAAGTGACAAGACTTGAAACCACTTGCATCATTCACCTCTAAACATGAGCTGCATATGCCCTGAAGACATCTCCTGCTCCTTGCCCTTAAAAACAGCCCTTTTTACATTAGCGTTGGCCCACTGTGTTATGCCCGCGCCAATGGGGAAAATCCTATAAAAGGGGCGCGCCATTAGCGCTCTGTCCCAGAGTCGCAATTGCGCCAACCTTTTTGGGCAAAGTTTTGAACTAATCAACCTCTGAAAGTTCTATCCAACTCATTCACCAACTGCATCCAAGTTAAGTGAAGATGGTTTGGTTTCGAATCTCCTTGAATGGGAAGTAGTTTGCCACCATTCAATAGAAGTTTCCAAGTGATGAAGCCAAATCCATTATTGTTGTGATTGATCTTATCTCTTCCTTTTCATCTATAAAAGCTTGTCTCCATGCCTTGAGCAAGCTAGTTCTAGTTCTAGTGGTAGTAATACTGGTGCTGAAAGGAAGATATCAAGAGATTAGAGATGCAAGAGCCTTCTTTGTCTCCATAAGGCTTAACCTAAGTAAGGAGATCTTGTCACCAAAGAGAGAGAGTCTTGTCCCTCATCCCTTCAAGCTTTGCAAGACTTGTGTAGCTGAGCACCCAGCCAAAGGAGGACTTGACGTCAGGACGCTGGTTGTATTCTCCTTTGTTGATTATTAATAATAGATTACTATCATTATGGTTCCATTCTCATTGTCGTAATGATTAATGTTGAATTATGTCCTTCCTGACTGATGTATAGTTGCATTTATTAGATTTCACGCTTGTGTTTGTGTTGTTCTCTTTGTGTGTAGGTGTCCATTCACGGAGATCGTGGAGGACTGTGACCGGCCAAAGCAAAGGAGCATGGGCGACGTCTCTCCTACGAACAAAAGCATTGGAATCCAAGTAGTTCTTCATGACCTACCTTTTATTTGCAATTAGGGACTTGCGTGGTAGCATTGTTTGATTCTTGCTAGACCCGTTCTGGGCTAGTAGGGATCGCCTCTATCCGTAGAGGGGATTTACCTCTCCAACAATTTGGCGACTCCGCTGGGGAGTTTAGCTTGTTGTTTGATTTGTAAACTTTAGACGGAGCCTGAAGTATGGCCAAATAAGAACCTCGAAACACTATTGCCTGCATTAGTGAAGTAACGATAAAGCCACTTCAGTCATCTCGGTTTGGTTTAAACAGACTGAACAATTTGGAGTTTGTCTTGCCTCTTTGGTTTTCTCTTGTTTGCTTGCTTGGATAGCTTTTGGATTGAATTTCTTGCTGCCTCTTGCTTCCTGGCTTGCCTAGATACTGTAGCCGAGCTTTAGACTGCTTATTTTTCTTTTTGAATTGGCAAACTTTGTTAGCGTGGTTTTTGCTTTGACAGTCGCGCTAGTGGCCCTTGTTGCTGACTGATAACCCTCGCCAATCCCTGTTTAGCGCGAGTTGCAGCCTGACAGTCGCGCCAGGCCTCTTAGCTTTTAATCCACTTGTTTGCCTGCTTTCTGAGCTTGGATTTGCATTTTACCACATCTTTTTCAGTTGCTGGAGTGTGTCTGATCCTTGTTTGACTGGTTCTTAACCTTCATCCTTCGGGTGTTTGCTTTTGTCTATCGATTTCACACCTCAACCCTAGGGCATCTAGTGGCTGTGTGTGTGTCGAGCCTTCCGTAGGAGTTTTGGGTTTTTTGATTGTCCAGTCGACTTTGTGATTGTTTTTTGCACTTGTTTAGTGATTGTTGAAGTATTTTTGGTTGATTTCTGAGTGACTTTCCCTTTTTCTTGGATTTCATCCTTGTCTTGTTTGAGCTTAGATCACATAGCCGTACAAGCTTTTGCTCTTCTTCTGGTTTGGAGAACTGTTTTGGTGTCTTGGGATTTCATTGTGTTTTCATTGAGTGAATTTGTCTCTTTTACTCAGTGTTATTGTCTTTCAAAATTCATTCTAGTGCACTGTGCCTTTAGAAAAAGAAATCAAATAATCTCTTTTGCGTTCAATAGTTAATGGAGTAGAACTTTTCGTTGATTCATATTCTCGAAAGAAAAATTTGTATTTAGTTGCCATTAGCTGCATTAGGTTGTTTGATCGATTGTGCTCATTTTGTTTGATTGAAAATTCTTAACCTTCTCGTAGTTAGTATTCATCGAACGAAATGGTATTCTTTGGCATATAGCTTGCATCTAGGCAATTGTGAAAGACTACATACGGTAGGGCCTAAAATTGAAACTTAACTAAAGATCAACCATAAAATAAACCGAATCAACTTAAAAACGCATTGGAACATAACGCTCACATTGTAGAGGTCTAGGCTAGAGACGTGCTCCGTCATCGTTAAACCTAGTCACTCTTGTTCTCACATTAAGGTTGGGTGATTCCTCCTTGTGCGATTCAATTGTGGTCTAGTACGGACTTGGGCTCCCACATACCATCGCGTATATATGGGGAGACTCCACTAGGTTTGCATCCTTGATCCATAGGAGCCGTGTCTGCCGCCTTAAAAGCCGTAACGCACCAAACACAGCATTCGAGAAGATTGACTGCAGTAAGGAAAGTCCTTGGTTTTCATACGATTGCCAAGGTGTATAAGCAGTTTTACGGATTGTCTGGTAAACCCCTTGCCTAGTTTCTCCAGAGTAGTCACTTTTTGATCCTTTTCGGACTCTGTAAAAGAAAAGGCTCTATTGAGCATTTGTCACTTCAGGCTCTTTAAACATTCGAAGGTGACTAGAGTCATCTTTTGTCCTTTTCTCGACTCTTAAAACATGAAAAGGTCAAGTTGTGTCCTAAAGTCATAAAAATTTATTCGGCCATGATAACATTCACCTTGATAGATCTTGTTTGCGTTTAGTTTTGAGTAGGGTCTCTTATCGTTAGCTTGCTTAGGGTCTTTGTTTGATCATCCTGGCGGATCCATCGATCCCGTATCCCGTCCCAAGTGATCAAGGGTCTCCATCTTCTGCTGCCCCTGAGACATCGGTTTGTGGTGACACTCTTCCTATTGTTCCGAGTGTCCAACCGTTGAACTCTCATGCTCTAGGGGACGAGCTTTACGACTTGTTTTGGAACCCTATTTGGGAGCCCTCTGAAGAGGATTTTCCCACTACTCCTGTCGGTGTTGCATCTCCGATGGCTTCTTCCGATATGGAGGATACATCTCCTGTGTCGAGTGGAATGCCCGTTATGTCGAGTATAGATACTCCCATTGTGGCTACATCCCCAGTTATCTCTACGCCCTACACTGTTACGCCTCTCAGTATCACAGTGCCAGCACGCTATAGATCTCTAAGGGATGCTATGAACTCTGCGACTTCCTCTTCTATGTGGGATCAAAACATCGTCCCTACCATAGGACCGTTTGTTTCCCAAGTTCACCATACTGCTATTACAGCAGTTCCAACCAATCCGACCGTCTGTGTCGTGTCATCAACTCCAGTTGTTAGTGCCGTTACAACATCTTTTGCTGTGACTTCTGCTGCCGGCCCATCTTGAGGCCCGGCACAAAGTGGTGCATCAGCACATACTGCTAGAGTTTTCCATCCCGCAAGTGGTGCCCCGCCTCTTTCCAATGCTATTTCGGCAGGGGGGGCATATTCCTAATACTTGCATAATGTCTAGAACCCAGGCGGGCAAGGCCCCTATTATGATCATGTCAATCATTATTTGTATACCTCCTTGCCGAATGAGCCCTACGTTGAGGCTTCAGTTCCATTGAATGTGGCTTGGGGTACTGCCAGATATGGCAGTGGCCAGTTCCATCCGGGTCAAGGACAGCCATCTCAAGGACCACCCTACCAGGGTCAACCATCCTACTCGCAGCCTAATCATGGGCAGCAGTATTATGGCCAGAACTACCCAGGTCAACCTGGAGGCTCGCAAGGACAACCCTATCAGGGAAAACCTTTAGCCTCTAGTGGTCCATCTTATACATATCTTGGGCAACCTTCTGGAAACCCGGGACAACCCTATGCTCAGCAAGGACAACCTGGGCCCCAGCAAGGCTACCCTTTGGGGCAACCCTATGGGAACCTGAGAGAACCTTACGGTCAGCAATGTCAACCCGGAAACCAACAAGGCTACCCTTCTGGGCAAGGTCGCCAGCCTTACGCACAGCAAGGCCAGCCCACCGCTCAGCAGCCACCTAGTCTACAAGGACAACCTTCGGTTGCGCAAGGGCGACCCATCGCTCAACAAGCTCAACCTTCTGGGCAAATGGGTCCGTCTCAGATCCGACCAGGACAACCTTCCGGCCAGATGGCCCAACCTTCACAAGGATATCCTTCTGGGGCGGCTCAACCGGGCATGCAGATGGTTCCTGCTTCACAGCCTCAACCCGGTTATAAATCCCAGAATCAAAGTGGGTACCAATCCTAACCTCCTTATTAAGGTGGGTATCAATCCCAACCTCCTTATTCAGGTGGGTATCAATCCCAGCCTCGTTATTCGGGTGGGTACCAATCCCAACCTCCGTATTCAGGTGGGTATCAATCCCAACCTTCTCATCAAATGCCGCCGAGTTCCCAGGCTCAGTATGGATACCAGCAACCCCAGGGGCAAAATCAATATACCCCGTATCAAAATTACCAACAACCGCAGGCCAACCCTTATCAAAATTATCAATAACCTGCAGGGCAGTATGGTAACCAATGGGGCGCTAGGGGGCACAACCAGTATCAACCATCCGGTTCCGGAAATAACCCTTATGGACAAAATTCTTATGGACAGGGTCCTTTGGACCTGGTCCATCCAGACAGGGCCCTTTTGGACCTAGCCCATCTGGACAAGGCCAGTGGGGGCAACCAGCAACTGGATAGAATTCTAGCCCTACCTCATATCTGGGACAGATGTCCTTCAACCCACAGCTACCATTTCTAGCGACGTTGGAACTGCCCTATGTGTCGAACTTGACAAATGATCCCATTTTGCATAATCCACAATGGCCACTAGTTCCAACTAAGATACCTAGCGACTGTCCCAAATTTGACGGCAAAGTCGGAGAGGACCCTCAAGCTCATGTAATGACGTATCACTTATGGTGTTCGTCTAATTCATGGCTCGATGATTCGATTCGATTTCGCCTCTTTCAGAGGACTCTCACTGGTTCCACCGCTAAATGGTATATTGAATTGAACCGCGCGTCATTTCAGATTTTAATTCATTGGCTATTGCATTCCTTACTCACTTTCAGTTACCCATTCGGTACGAGACAGGGACTCACCTCCTTACGTATCTTAAGCAGGATACAGCTACGCATATGTCCGATCATATACATGAATGGAGAAGGCATCGCAGGCTGATCAAGTTTTGGATTCCTGATCAACTCCTCACCGATTGGTTCACGACTTCCTTTGTCCCTAAGATTGCACGGGACATTGCTATGGGAGCCTGCGTGATTGAAGAGCAAGCGATCGCGCGCGCTCAGTACCTAGACTTAGTTTACTCTCAGTCAGGTACCTTGTATGAGTATTTGCCAGACGCCCCGAGACCCGGTACATCCAAGGCTCCACCGAAGCCATCTGTCGATGGAGTTATTGGCTCTGTGAACCCGACCTCTAAAAAATCATCTTCAAACCTTGGGAAGCAAAAGTCAGGTGCTTCTAACGAAAACACTTCTCAGGGTGGTTCAAATTCTGGTAGTACTTCTGAGGTCAATCCCGTCCAGTCCACCACAGCGGGTAAGGCCTCGAAAGGAAAGAAAAAGGGAAAAAGAAAAAATAAATCTGAGCAACCTAAACAGGAATCCTCCAAACCTCCAGCCGAGGAAGGAGCTAATCGCAAACCCAAATATCCTTGTCTCATTTGTGAGGAGGATCACTACACTAAGGACTGCCCAAGGCGATCCGAAGTTAGTCGCTTGTTGAAAGGCGCTCCTGGGGTTCCTACGATTCTTAAAGAACCCTTTCCCTCTCAGCAGACTCAAATGGTGGCTGATCCGTCTTCTTCTCCCTTCGGTTCCCAAGTCTTCATGGCTGGATCTATTCCCATTCATGTAACAACTTGAGGAAAGGAGTATCCGTCGTCCATCAGGAAGGAGCCCGAGGTTCCCTCAAGTGCTCCTTCGTCCAGCTCTGGTCCACTCCATATCAAGAGACCAAGTACTAAGATGACAATCTGACCCCCTCCTAAAGGAGTACTTAGGCGATCTTCTTACAACCTGAATGCTCATGTTGCCCAGCACTATAACATCGTAGAGGACTTAGCGCAGGCTCCGTCGGCTATGTCTGCCTTAGAAGTTCTCCAGAGCTGCCCCCCTCAGAGGAAGTCCCTGCTATCGGCATCGGTGGGCTCGACCCGGCAGATTCGGATCTGATTACCTTCGATCTCGAGAGCCATGTCCCGAGGCTGCCTCATCAGATCGCTTTTCTTATCCAAGTCATCATCAATTCGAAAACGATTCATCGTACAGCCATTGATGAGGGCGCATCAACTTGCATTATGTCTATTGCTTGTTGGAAAGCGATCGGGTCTCTGACTCTGAGCCAGTCTCCTACGACTTTGGAAGCTTTCGATGGGAGAGAATCCCGTCCTTATGGTATTCTTCAATGATTACCAATCACCTTAGAAGGGAAAACTGTGGAAGTAGAAGTTGAGGTCGTTGACGCGAATCTCACATACAACCTCCTTCTGGGCCGGAGTTGGACGTACGCCATGCGTTCCATGGCTTCATCCCTCTTTCGTGTCATCCGTTTCCCTCACCAAAGGAAAATTGTCATGGTAGACCAGCTTTCCTTCTTCGCTTCCTCTTCTGAGGGAAATGTACCTTTCGTTGAACATACCTTCATTCCTTTTGAAAGTGTGGGAGCCGGGCTCTTCAAAGATCCCGCCCTTATGGGTGCTTTCTCCCTCCCACCTCCCAACCTCACCTCTATTTCTATGATTTCCATTCGTTCTGATCCCTGGGCCCTTCCCCCCGTCAACCAAATAGAATCGTGGGGTGAGGAGATGCCGTTGAGTCCAGCCGATCTCAACTACATCGAAATCGTTGCTGCATCGACCTCTCATGTTGAACCCGCTAATTCAAGTGGGGCTCTTGACTCAGATGATTTTCCCCCTTGGTTTGGAGAATACACCTCGTCAGATCTGTTAAAGGAAATATTTCCTTCCGACGAGGCCATTATAGAGACTATGTCTCTGGAAGAACGTCCGTGGTCCCATCTTCACCACCGTTCCTCCTTTCTCCCTACCCTCCGGGAAACACTGCTTTGTCTCGAGCAGTTTGCTCCATGTCTCCCTTCACAACCTCTTTAGACGCCCATTTAGATTTATCAAACATCGTCTTGAAGGGAATTTAGGGAACATCATGCAGACTCAACCCATCGACATCTCTATCAAACCAGGGATTGTCGAGAACATCTATATAGGAGTCACTTGCACTCCTGAGGATACTCAAATATATATAGCACTTTTTCGCGAATTTCGTGACTTTTTTGCATGGTCCTATGAAGAGATGCCCGGTATCGATCCATCCATTGTAGTGCACGAGATACCTACGTATCCCAGAGCCAAACCTGTTTGTCAGCGTTTGCGTCCCGTGCACCCCCGTAAGGCGGCAGCTATCAAAGCGGAAGTTGAAAAAATTCTTAAAGCTGGATTTATTTATCCTATCCCACTTACAGATTAGGTCTCAAATATTGTCCCTGTAGATAAAAAACAGGGTACCATTTGCGTTTGTGTCGATTATCGTGACATTAATCGAACCTGCCCAAAAGACAACTACCCCACACCGTTCATTGACCAACTCATCGACAAATGTGCAGGCAGTGAAATATATTCGTTTATGGACGGCTTTTCTGGTTACAACCAGATTAATATTGCCCTCGCTGATCAACACAAGACGACCTTCATCTGTCCGTGGGGTACTTTCGCTTACAAAAAGCTCCCCTTCGGTCTTAAAAATGCTCGTGCCACCTTCCAGCGTGCGATGTATTACGCCTTTCACGATATTTGGCACATCGTACAGCCTTATCTAGATGACCTTCCCACTCATTCAGCTAAGCGCTCGGACCACCCATCACATCTTCGCGAGATCTTTCTTTGCTGTCGACACTATAATATCCGACTAAAGCCGCATAAATGTGTCTTCTGCGTCGAATCTGGCCGACTACTCGGGTTTATCGTCTCCCGAGAGGCCATCCGCTTGGACCCCCTTAAAGTCGAAGCAATTTTGAATCTTCCTCCCCCTGCTACTTTACAGCAACTGCAGAGCTTGCAGGGCAAAGCTAATTTCTTACGACGATTTATACCAAACTATGCCAAAGTGGCAAAGGGTTTCACACGGTTACTTAAGCGTGACACCCCATTCCGATGGGATGCCATATCCGAAGAGTCTTTTGCACATCTCAAAACTCTTCTAGTTTCCGCCCCTTTGTTGCGGCCTCCCAATTATCATCATGATTATACATTATACCTGGCCGCCACTGATACCACCATAGGCATGGTTTTGGTACAAGACGACAATGATGGCATCGAACATGTCATTTACTACCTTAGTTGCAACTTGGTAGATACAGAAACGCGATATGCATATGTCGAGAAGTTGGCCCTCGCAGCTGTTTATGCTGTCCAATGATTCCATCACTATATCTTGTTGCGTACTACGACGGTGATCTCCGATTGCAACCCCATGACTTATATTCTGTCACGATAATTGCTGGGGGGGAAATACTCAAAGTGGATCGTCATCCCCCAAGAGTTTGACTTGGAATTTACTGTTGCCAAGTCTAAGAAATCACTCGTCTTTGCCGAACTGTTGTGTTCTTTACCATCTGCCGCTGCCTCCTCTCAGATAGAGGATTCTATTCCAGACGAAACTCTTTTCCTTATTAGCACCCTGGATCCTTGGTATGGGGACATTATTGTCTACTTGCAGACATCCTCTTTCCATCCCAAGACCTCTAAGGATGCTCGCCGACGGATTCGACACCAAGCCCAACCATATCGCATCGTTGGGGACACCCTGTACCGTCTCGGTGTTGATTCGGTTCTTCGTCGATGCTTAACCTTCGAAGAAGCTGAGAGAGTTCTGAATGACTGCCACTCTAGTGCTTGTGGTGGTCACATGTCTTGATATGCCACTGCACAGAAAATCCTCCGTGCTGGCTATTTCTGGCCTTCCAGTTTCAAGGATTGCATTCTTGCTGTCCGTTCCTGTCATGAATGCCAGATTTACCAACGGAAGATGTGTGCACCCCCTGCTCCGCTGCACCCCGTTGTAACCGTCGGCCCCTTTGCCAAATGGGGCATCGATTATGTGACCTGTAACCCTCGCTCAGCCGGGGGGCATGGATACATCATCGTTGCTGTAGATTATTTTACGAAATGGGCCGAGGCAATGCCTACATTGTCAGAAGACTGTCACACCATGGTGCAGTTCCTATTTAATCATGTTATTTCGTAGTTCAGAGTTCCACAAGCCATCGTCACTGATCACAGAAAACATTTTCGTAATCACATGATGGCCGAGTTAACAACCTAGCTAGGTCTTAGGCATGATAGTTCGACTCCGTACTATCCTCAGGCAATCATGATGCTTCAAAGAACTATTGGAATGCACAAGTCTAGTTGGCATCTGATGTTGTTCTCCGCTTTGTGGGCCTACCGTACCTCCGTGAAAGACGCCACCAGTTTCACTCCTTTTCAGTTAGTTTATAGACTGGAGGCGACCCTTCCCATTGAGTGTGAGATTCCTTCACTGAAATTAGTCGTCGAGTTACTCCCCGATACTACCCCTATAGAAGAGCGACTTCTTTACTTAGAACGGCTAGATGAGACTCGTCGTCTCGCCTCCCTAGCTATTGAAGCTCAGAAGAAGTGAGTGAAAACTCACTTCGATAATGCTGTTAACCCCCACTCTTTCGTCGAGGGAGATCTAGTACTGCTCTATGATCAAGCTAACGATAAGCTGGGAGCAGGAAAACTCGAGCCAATGTGGCATGGGCCCTATATTGTGAAAAGCGTTTTACAAAAAGGTGCCTATGAGCTTATAGACTATGAAGGTAATCCCCTGGACAGGCCCCGAAATGGGCTTTATCTCAAGAAATATTACGCCTGAGTCCAGGCACTCTCTCTTTTTGTACATACGTATGCTTTCAGTAGTGTGTTGTGTGTGCGTGTTTATTTAGTTTTTATCTCAGTGTGTTGGCATGATTTCAGCTTATTTTGTCTTTTGCTTCTTGAACAGATGTCTGGATCACCTTATGTTGGTTTTGCTGATGGTGCTTCCTGTAGTACCCACAACTTGTCATCTACGGCATGGGTGATCTACGATCCTCGTGGTGAGTTAGTAGATATTCAAGGTGTGTGTCTGGGTTGTACAACGAACAATGTTGCCGAATATAGTGCTGTGATTGAATTATTAGCTGAGGCGATCAACCTCGGAATTCGCACATTGGTTGTAAACTTAGATTCTCAACTTATAGTCCACCAGCTCAACGGGCGTTATTCCGTCAGAGATCATCGTATTTTAAGGTTGTATTTACGTGTTAAGTTATTGGAAAGAGGTTTTGATTTTATTACTTATCAACATATTCCAAGATGACTTAATGCAGTAACCGATGCATTAGCTAACTATGTATTGGACATACATTTGCATAATATGTAAATCAAACATAATAAAAGAAGCATAAAATACAATAAACCATAACACCGTGTATATATATATATATATATATATATATATATATATATATATATATATATATATATATCGTGTGGCGCACTAAGGTGCTCAAAAAATAAATGTACATGTCTGGATAGAGTCTGTGTTTTCCGTACATCTGAGACACATGTCTCTCAAAAAATATGCAGAAAGCAAAACCTAGGAGTCTAACCACGGTGGTGCTCATGATAGCACATCACCGCGCGCACCAATCGTCTCAGCAGACGATGGACACGAGTCGGCACCCCTACTATGTGCCTTTGATATGCGAAGGGCACATCTGCCAATCTGGCATAACCTGGAATCCCTTGGGTGAGCCCCTCGAGATTCTGTATCAGCTCCTCCCCCACGGTACCCCCTGCCTGAGGGTTAGCTGCAGGTTGGCCTCTCCGCACTGTAGGAGATAGGCTGGCTGGTCGCTCTGGGCCCACGTCTGCATATACATATAATCATCATTAGAACAAGCATATATTAAAAAAAAAAAAAAAAAATGAAAAAACATAAAACATCAAAATCAAGGATTTCATACCTAACTCCCCCTCCCATTCCTCCCCCTCTGGTAATGGAAGGTCTGGGTCTCCCATGAAACTGGTTCCTGCGTAGGGCCAATCCTGGATCATGATCAGCTGTCGACAGAGCCATATGAAGAACTCGGGATGTCATGACATCTCCTGGCCTCCTCCTCCTCTGGGCATCAGTGCTGCCTAGCGAGCCATTCTAGGCTCTCGTGGCAATAGATCTGCCACCACAGCTCTCTGGATCTGGAAAAGTGGTATTCACTCCAAGAAGAATGATACCACAATCGAGCCATATGCAAACTGTTTCACATCTGCACGCTTACAGTTTATGAACTGCCTTTTGATACTAGTGGTCACAGCTACAGCCCAATTAAAGACGGTGGGGCTAAGGCACTCCGTCGCGAGTATCAGATGGTTTTTTCTTGCCTCATGGGGCGCTTGCACCCCAGCTGCACGTGTGATGGTGAATAGAATCGCCTTGAGCGTCAAATCCTGGATGGTGTTGATAGCCACCTTAGCACTCTGTCTCCCGAATTGTGCTTCCGGGCACACTCGAGCTTTTACTTCACCAACCTTCTCCCCAGAAGGTCTATTGCCTGTCAAAATGGGAACTGCCCCTCTCCGTGACAACCCGGTGATGAAGTATACATCAGAAACCTCAAGCTCTAAGGTCTGGTTCCGTAAACGAAATACTTGGTCGTCCACGTCCCAAGCATCGATTATGAACTATAGCAACTCAGGTTGAGACCGCATATATGAAGTAAGAAAGAACTTTTTGAGGCCACAATCCCTCAGAGCATTCATGCACCCCTCATCCTCAATTCGCCAAGGCGTCCACAATGTCATGTTCTCTTTCTTTCCACTCTGCTACAATTTTGGCTTGTTTCCTGCACCCACAAGGACAAATACATCATCATTAAAATGTTGGACAAATTATGATCCAGGAGAAATTCAAATTGAACGGGTAAATTCATGTAAATGTTTGAGTTGCGTGGTTAGCGCGGCTATTTTTAACACAGTCGCGCTAATGGCGCGGTACCCTTGGGTAATTTACCCCATTAGTGCGGGTCTGTGCCGGATACCTGCGCCAATGGGGCGAAGCCCTAAATTTGAAAATCCCCCTTGCAGAGGGCCAATCAGGGATCAAACGCATAAAAAATGGTATAGAAATGGAGCTAGGGGAAGCGCCTCTTACCTGGAGCCAACGAGATTGCGAACGGTTGCACGGATTGGCTGTATTCGCCGCCTGAAGTTTGCTTCCCAAACAGACCCTTCTCACTCTTCAAGAGGTAAAAAGTAAAAGTAATTCTATTTTTTACATTTTCATCCTATTTTTAGACTTTTAACTCATTTTTGGGTTTAGAAAAGTTATTTTTGAAAAATTTAATGTATTTTTGGTCGAAAATGGGTTTTACGTTTGCCTCTTGTGCAGCGACAGGTCTTTTATGCAACCTTGATGGTGAAACGAGTTTTATTTTATACTTTTTCGGACTCGGTAAAAACACGAAAAAGTCACTATGGAGTCATCTTTTAGCTCTTTTCTGACTCGCTAAATGTGAAAAGATTGCCGAGTTATTCCTCTTGACTCGTTAAACGTAAATAAGAGGCGGTCGTTTTAAACTCTTTTTCCGACCGTATAAAGAATGAAAAGATCGTCGGGCCTTTGTCGTTTCATGTTCGTTAATGGGAATGAAACGACGTGATATCGATTGCTTTTTTACTTTTTCAGGTCGATGTCACTACTCACGAAAAGTACTCCTCGGTCGTAACGGCCGGGCGGTTCTTTCGAGCATAGTTTTATACATTTTCGGGCTCGAGAGACACAACTTTACGAAAAGGACACCCTTGGAGTTTCCTTTTCGCAGTCTTTTCAAACTCTCTAAACATGAAAAGGCGCCGAGTTTTTCCTTTGTCAAACTCATTAAAAATTTAATGACATCGGTTTTTATTCAAGCATATGTTATCCCCATCAAGCTTTCCATCGAAAATAATCGGGGTACTCGCCAGAAATGGTGGGGAAATAAAGGAATCATAATCGTCGTCATCGGCAGTATGTCGCTCTTGAACATGGCACTTTCTGCATTCGTGTCTGGGTGGGGACATCTCATCTCGCTTCACATTTGCCTCCATGGCTTTGGGTTATCCTATTTGACCATTCATCTACTCATTACCTTGTCATCATGACCTCTGATCATTTGACATCAAATACTACCAAATCCGCTGTTGTGCCGCCGATATGTTCAAGAGAAGTTGACCTCTCCAGAATACCCAACCTTCCTCTGATATCTCACACAAAACATGTTATCCCTCTCTATCTCCTGTCGATGATGTGGGAAACATTATGGCCCACCTTCGATCAAGGTCACTTCCTGTCGACTTCAGCTCATTATCTAGGAAGGTGACCTAGAAACTCCCTTCAGGTACCTTGGAGCCTGCATGCCTCAATGGCAGGTTCTTCGTGTTCGACGCGAGGTTTTCATCATTGGCCTCCGAACGGATGATTCTATGGGTGTTCGACACCGGCTCATTGATTCGCACGCTGTGGATTGTACCTATGGTACCTTGAGGACCATCGTCATTATTGGTGGCACCTCTCGCGTTGTTAACAATTTTCATCATTGACTGGTAATCAGATGATGTTCATGCATGTTCGACTTCGACTCCTGTATTCACATGCCTGAACTTGTACCATGTTCAGGTCGAGTTGGAGCGCAAGATCCCGGATTGTGCATATTGGAATCCGGGCTGCATTTTGTGGATTATTGTAATCATTACATGACTCATTTACTGGATGGCTCCGACCATACCTGAGCCCATTTATTGATCCTCATCGGATGGCTGCATCCATACCTGGGATCCAGTTTTTATATACTCTGTTACGGATGGCTGCGCCCATACCACATATATCATGTACTTGAGATATCAGTTGTACTTCTTTTCGCAGGTTCTCTGGTGACAGTGGTTTCAGTCACACATGTTCTTGTAAAGCACTTCACCCCTCTCTCTCGGGCCTCATGCTTTAGGGGGCATCTGTTACACAGTAATTTGTCACCGTTTGTCACCGTCCCTGTTACCCCTCTCCTGCATCTTGGAGGACTCATTCCGGGACTTGTAAGAAGTGACAAGACTTGAAACCACTTGCATCATTCACCTCTGAACATGAGCTTCATATGCCCTGAAGACATCTCCTGCACCTTGCCCTTAAAAACAACCCTTTTTACATTAGCGCTAGCCCACTGTGTTATGCCTGCGCCAGTGGGGAAAATCCTATAAAAGGGGTGCGCCATTAGCGCTCTGTCCCAGAGTCGCAATCGCGCCAACCTTTTTGGGCAAAGTTTTGAACTAATCAATCTCCGAAAGTTCTATCCAACCCATTCACCAACTGAATCCAAGTTAAGTGAGGATGGTTTGGCTTCGAATCTCCTTGAATGGGAAGTATTTTTGCCACCATTCCATAGAAGTTTCCAAGTGATGAAGCCAAATCCATTATTGTTGTGATTGATCTTATCTCTTCCTTCTCCCCTATAAAATCTTGTTTCCATGACTTGAGCAAGCTAGTTCTGATTCTAGTGGCAATACTTGTGCTGTAAGCAAGATATCAAGAGATTAGAGTTGCAAGAGCCTTCTTTGTGTCCATAAGGCTTTAACTTAAGTAAGGAGATCTTGTCACCAAAGAGAGAGAGAGCTTGTCCCTCATCCCTTCAAGTTTTACAAGACTTGTGTAGCTGAGCACCCAGCCAAAGGAGGACTTGACGTCAGGATGCTAGTTGTATTCTCCTTTGTTGATTATTAATAATAGATGACTATCATTATGGTTCCATTCTCATTGTACTTGTAATGGTTGATGTTGAATTATATCCTTCTCGACTGATGTATAATTGCATATATTAGATTTCACGCTTGTGTTTGTGTTGTTCTCTTTGTGTGCAGGTGTCCATTCACGGAGATAGTGGAGGATTGTGATCGGCCAAGACAAAGGAGTGTGGGCTATGTCTCTTCTACGAACAAAAGTGTTGGAACTCAAGTAGGTCTTCATAACCTACCTTTTATTTGCAATTAGGAACTTGCGTGATAGCATTGTTTGATTGTTGCTAGACCCGTTCTGGGCTAGTAGGGATCACCTCTATCCGTAGAGGGGATTTACCTCTCCAACAAAGCTTACAGGGTGCCATCAATTTCATACAACACTTTGTCCCCGATTACACTACTTCCCCGCAAGTTTTCATGCACCTCCTTCGTTAAGGTATTCACTTCCATTGGCATGATCAAGCTCAAAAATCATTTGAAGATTTAAAAGATGCAATTATCTCAAGTTCCTTTGATTAGCCCATTTGGACACAAAAACGACTATACTGTATACCTTTCATCATTATATGTAGCCATCGCTTGGTTGTTAGTCCAAATTTTGGTGGGGTGTTAGTCATGAGTTCGCTTCACCATACTACCCTCAATCTAACGACCAAGTAGAATTTTTCAACAAGGTTCTCAAAACAATGTTGCAACACATGGTGAAAAATTACAAAATCCATTGACACCATATGGTGTTCTTAGCTTTATGGTCATACCGCAAAGGTCAAGGCATCTACAGGGTTCACAACCTTCCAACTAGTATATGGGATCGATGTTGTACTTCCCATTGAATGTGAGATCCCTACCTTACACTCTGCCATTGATATTGTCAGTGACACCAAACTTGTCGATGAAATTTGATGTGAATCTCTCTAGAATAATAAAGCACACAAAATTAGGGTCAAATCCTCACTCAATCACAACATCACCCCTTGGACATTTACTGAAAAGGAGTTAGTCTTCCACTATGATTTTTCCCAAGAAGCGGTAGGACCCAGGAATTTTGAAACACTATGGAAAGGTCCATACATTATCAAACATTTCCTTCTCAAGAGGGCATACATATTGTCAGAGCCCAATGGGACTTGCCTAATAAATCCCATCAATGGTCTCTGCCTCAAAATGTTTTACCCATAAATGCTTAAGTAAAATCCTAGAATGTACATGTATGCTCCATGACTTATTTTTTGTATGATGATCACCTTATCATGTACCCACTCTAAAATCACTCTCTCATCACGTGTCACAAATGGATCATTCACCAACCTATCACCACGAATTTTCTGATGGTGCCTCTCGATGGTCACAAAATCTCATTGTCACAGCCTGGGCCATATACTCTCCTAACCGAACACCTTGTCTCTCTAATATACTTTGTATCATTCAGCCACCAATAGTCAAGTTGAATACGACGTCATCATAGGTCTCTTGGTTGATGCCTCCCACTTTGGTATTTGTCACTTGCATGTATTCCTTGATTCCTAGATGGTTGTATTATAGTGGAACAAGACCTTTCAAGTTCATGATTCACGGTTTTTTCAGAAGTATCTACATGCAGAAAGGTTAGCTCAACATTTTGATCATATCACATTTACACATATGCCAAGGGATCAAAATCATGCAGCTGATCGTATAGCTAATCAAATCCTAGACTAACATACATCACATATATATAACCATGAAGATACATAAACCATGAGCATAATATCCATCTCAAACAAATGAAAAAATACATCAAAAGTATAGACAGATAAGGCACATCATAAGAGAAGACAAAATATATCATCTCGTATATACATATAAAAAATAAACGAGTACAAAAAATGGTTGTACATCCACTGGCTCATGGCTAGGAAAAGTAAGTCCCGAAAAACAAGCGAGCATCCTCATAATGGGTGCTTCCCTAATCCATACATCCTATCATCTAGGTTTAAGACCTTCCCCTACGCTCCTGAGGACCAATCTCTCCATCAAGGGCAAAAATTGGATCAGCGATGGCCACTACCATCTTAACACATCGAAGGACTGGTTTGAGTGCCTGATCATGCACCATAATCATCGCTACTACCACCTACCCCAATCCCTCCCTATGATCCTCGCCATCCCCCTCATCAAAGCTACAATTCAGTCCTAATCATCCTCATAATATTCGAACCGCGACATCATAATTGTTAGTTGCCTCTACAACATCAACACACTCTCAATGTGTCCCTTCCTCCCAGCAGCAGATCAAACGATCCCCACACTAGAGGGACCACCAATCATGAGTCATCGATGCTATTTTGACTGCTCAAGCTCCTCCTCCCATTCATCACACCATCGCTACAACACAACCGAATCACCATGCACCCTCATGTGACATGGATCATTTCTTACCAAATAAGAAAGTGGTCACCCACATGGCCCAAAATTTGCAAAACAACAAAGACACAATATCAACATCATATACACAAAAAACATGTCATAAAATATACATATCAACAAACTGCAAAGTAGAAATAAAACATGTCACATACCTTCTGGTCCCCATACATCACCAGGAGGAAGCTCCATATCTGGGTCACTCCTAAAATCCACCCCACATTGTGGGAAATCCATAATCATTTGATGGTTTGAAAAAAATCAACTGTCCACCACGACATTCCAATAATGCCCCACTACACCTTCCCTAATCCACGGCATCACTGGTGCCCACTCTTTCATCCTAGGCTCCCTAGTCAGACCTGGCGGCACCGCTATAAATATTCATAGCATCATGACCCTCTCATACAAAATGTTGCACATAATGATGGAATAAAGAAAACTCCTAGATGACCCCTTAAGCACCTCCATTAGCTAGGACACCATCCCCCTGAACACCATATTTGTCCAATAGAAAATGTGCCCTTCCTGTAACCTCAGCAACGCTGAAACCGAAGGTCCTGATACACAGTGTGGAGTTGCTAAACCTACTAGGTTCAAAATCATGGAAAGTGTTGCATGCTCTATAAGGTTTAGGATGAATAGTAACCTCATACATCCACCCTTTATGGGGTTGGGACCATAATGAGCCCTGACCCACCTCCATATGTCCACCCTCCCAACTAGCAGGGGATAAGGTAACCTCTCTCCTCGAGGTACTAGCCCAGTAACAAATTAAATGTCCAGTGCAACACTAATTGACATATCTAACCCCTGAATGAAAAATATCTGTCACTCCATGTCTCATAACTGCACTAGAAATCGCAAGAACTATCATGCGATCTCAATAGGGACTTCTCAAGAAATTTAAACAACCCCGACCGAGCCAAAGTCCTGCTAACTGTAGGATACTCTGTAACTGCCAATTGTAGTTTCCAGCAATATCGCTCCCTCCAAAGAATCCCCATCTTACCATCAAGGATACAAGAGAAAAATTCTACCTTCCAAGCTGTCAAAAATCATGTTTTCAAACCATCGTGTGGCTATGGTCATCACAGACACATCGTTCGCATTTTTGTTCATCAAACATATGTAAAGTGCACACGTCTATCACACACCAACCTACGGCGTGCCGATTTCTGGGGCCGTGCCTCTACTCACTAAGCAGATGCATCATCCACACGTCTATTATTAAAATATATGTGATGACTATGAGGCATGGGGAGTCTGAGCCATGACTTCGTCAAAACAATGATGCCTCATCTTCAAGCCCATTAGTTGCATCAATGTTGAAGGTTGTTAGGCCCTTTTCTGCGGTGTCTCCACATGAATCCTTTGGGAACACGTGGAGACCATGTGACTGTCATTCCATCACCCGCGTGTTTGAGGTTTCTTGACCCTAAAAAAGTCATACAAGACACCCTTGTATGGCCTACCAAACCTAGTCTACAAAATTGACAAAGTTATGGTTAAGTGTTCTAACACGACTATCCCCACACGCTACCCTGGTACATGGACTAACGGAAATGACAAGGAACAATTCTTGGATCAACTCTGGATTCCAATTTTTCATGTTCGGTCCAAGCATATAGATATTCGATATCATCATCTTCGACATTGTGCATTAAGGCAGATTATGTTGTTGGAGTACATTCTCATAGAGGAGCAAGATGCTGACATTTTGACAACGACATTGTCAATATGTAAATTCGATTTTCACGAAGACAAGATCAGGGTAGCTGATAATTCTTTTCTTTTTGAGAGGAAGTGTTGAGAAATGGCAACAAGAAATTCTAGTTTAATTTGTCCTTGAATTAAAACATGAATTAAAATCGAATTCTATTCTCATAGCAACTTGTAAATAGTTAATTTAGTTTAATTAACTTAATTAGCTTAGGAATTTCGATTTGGAAGTATTTTTGTAGTCATGTATATGTTCTCCCTAAATTTTAGGGGTCCAAGATGAGTTTATTTGAGTTGTACCTAGATAACTTAGTTTGACTAAGTTAGACAGTTAAACTAGTTCTAACTGTTTGTAGAACTAGTAGAGGTCTAGTGGTGAGCTGGTGGACTAGTGAATCATCAAGGCTGCTCCAGCTAACTGAATATTCCTTCATGAGAAACTCATACGTGTCAATTTAGATAAAGACCCGATTGAGACTAGAGTGTAGGGATAATGTACTATCAGTTGTAGAATGATCTAAGTTGTATAGGTCATGCATGAAATCAAAGAAGGACCTAGTTTTATATTGCACAATTATGGAGGAAGGATTTCATAATTAAATATGGGTTGATCCTCAGAGGAGTTACGCAAGGAAATAGGGGTGTGGAATACAACAAAATTGGCTAAGTCTTGGCTTGAGAGGGCTTGTGAGGTAGAGAGTTGATCATACTTGTGTAGGAAATGTTCTAGTGATAAAAAGCTTTGTATTATCACTCAGATTTATTATTAAGGAAATAGATAGTCAAGGTTTTGAGCAGGGGATTTCCCCAAAGAAACAATTGTGTTATGTCTCTTTGATTATCTTCCTCTTGTTGATTATTGTTTTCATCAATCTATTTGTTTATGTTGTTTAAATAGTAGAGTAGATTCTTGACTTGTGTTTTAGTGCATTACATGAGCTATGAATGTACAAGAAAATCTACATGGTATCGGAGCTGAAGATAGTATACTAAAGGATATTTCAAAGTTTTGAGTTTGGGGATTACAGGTGAAATTCAAATTTTCAATACATACCTTAGGATCAAAAAATGGATTTCTATTGTTTAAGGCTCGAGAATGCCTTGAAAGGCATCTTGAATTATATAACCTAGAAGAATAGGATGTAGGATGTTCTGGAGGATAATGGCCTCAAGGAATTCGTTGATCAATACATTCCTAAGCCAACAACGTTAGATGAACATAATTTGGTTGAATGGAAGAAGTGTGTGGCGAAGGCGAGGCAGATAATCCTTGAGGGAGTTCGAGACCACATTGTCTCGAGTCTCCATGGGAAGGAAACTCTGTATGCTATTTGGAAACCATTGATGGACCTATTCCATAATTGTAGTGACCATAAGAAGATTCCTCTAAAAGACAAACTTTGAAAAATCAAGATGGAGAAAGGTGAGACCATTCCAAAATAATTCACCAAGTTCACTCAATTTTGTGATGAGCTTGCAAGTGTTGGAATAACCATTTATGAGGGTGATATGGTGAGCCTAGCTCTCCTATGACTTCCCAAGAGTTGGAATAAATATCATGACTCTGTCAATGGAAGGGAGAAATTTCCAGATTGGGAATGATTGTGGTCAGATTGGATGCAGGAGGAGATCAAAAGGAACAACAAAGATGGTTTGTCATCAAATACTAATGATGAGGAAAATTTGTGCCTTATTGGGTAAGGCAAGGAAGATGAAAGGAAAGGTGGCCCATTCCAAAGATGGTTCTTGTCATGGAGGAAAGAAGAAAGACATGTTGAAAGTTAAGTGCGTTCATTGTCATGAGCTGGGAAATTTTGCTACAAACTGTCTACTCAAGAAGTCCAAGAAGAAGTCCTTAGGAGGAGCGGCGGGTAAGGATTTGGCCTCTGAATTCGAATTGGGATTTACTCTGATTTCATGCATGGTGCCATTAATGATGGGTAGTGTATGGTACATTGACAGTGGAGCTTCATTCCACATGACTAGTGACAAGGAGTTTTTCAGTGACCTGGAGGAGAAGGATCTCTAGATGCATATCGAGATAGGTGATTACGGGAGGTATAATGCTACTAGATTGGGCATGGTTACTTTTCAAGGGGAGCATGGTGCTTCTCTCACCTTGAGAGATGTTATGTATGTGTTTGGATTGAAGAATAAATTAGTATTGGTTGCCATGTTGGAGGATAGAGTCTATGATGTGGTCTTTAGTAAAGGAAAGGTGTTCCTTTGACACATAACCACGGTCAGGTAAAGAAGATATGGATTCAAGTTAAGTATCTATATAAGTTGGAGGTAGAGAATTGTGCTTATTTGAGCATGAAAGTAGAGAAGGTGAAGAGCTGAGACATTGGTGGGTTGTGGCATAGGTGACTGGGTTACTTGCATTAGGGGCCTTGAAAATCATGTAGGAGATCTCTACTTGTCTTCACAAAGGTATGCTAGAGAAAATTGATACATTTAAGGGGTTTACATTGGGAAAATACACCAAGGATTCCTTTCACAAAAAAGATAGTTGAGCAGAGGAAATTCTAGAGAGAGTCCATTCAGATGCATGCGGACCATTCTCAATAGCATCCATAGCCAAACACATGTATTATGTTATATTTGTTGACGATGTTTCTTGTAAGTGATATATACTTTTCATGTAGAAGAAGTATCAAACTTTCACAAAGTTTTTTGAATTTACAACATTCGTTGAGAAAGAGTATGGAAAGAAGGTTAAAGCTCCGAGGAATGATAATGGTGGTGAGTATGTCTCAGATGAGTTTAAGAACCTATGCTCAGCAAAGGGGACTAAACGAGAGTTACGACACCCCATAAACCACAACAGAATGGGGTAGCTAAAAGGAAGAACAAAAGCATTGTACGGATAGCACGGGTGATGCTGCATGATTAAGGCCTACCACTACACTTGTGGGTTGAGGCATGCAACACAACTGTTTATTTTCATAACAGAAGCCTTTATCAGCTACTTGTGATGAAAACACCAGAGGAAGATTTCTCAATAAGAGACCAAATGTTGGTCACTTCAAGATCTTTGGGTCATAGATATATTTCCATGTGACCAAATATGCACATAATAAGCTTTATGCTTGATACAAAAATAGTGTTGGGGGTATTTGTGGGGAACACTGATACACCTCACAACTATCGGGTGTACCTTCCGACCAGTAGGATGATAGTAGTTTGTAGGGATATCAAATTCGATGAGGAGAAGGTCATGCAAGTTTCCCTTGAGAGGAAGCTTCAACTACATGTGGTTGAGGAGATTTTAGCTCCTAAGGTTGAGGAGCTTTAGATTGATGTGGAGCATCCACATGCAGAGGGTCCAGGAGTGGAGACATCCACTTAGGTAGAGTCTTCTAGAGATGGGAGAAAGTGCACTAGAGAAGCTGACAGGCTATTGCATGATGCACAGGAGAATGTGAGAGCACACACATCTCAGCGCAGGAAGAGGAGGTCACTCGAGAGGTACACTAGATACATGGTTGTTATGAGTAGATGTGTTGAGACAAATTCATCTTCCTTTAAGGAGGCAGTGGACTAGCCTATTTGGTTTGATGCCATTATGGAGGAGTATGACTCCATAGTTCATAACAGTGTTTGGGATGTCATCCCGAGATCGGAGGACAAGTCAGTGGTGAGCTCCCGATGGCTTCACAAGGTAAATCAAGTTGTAGAGGGTTGTGTGGAGAAGCATAAGGCCAATTTTATGGCCTATGGATTTTTACAGGTAGAGGGGATTGACTATGATGATAACTTTTCTCCTTTTGTAAGGTGTTCATCAATTAGATCTATATTGGGACTATCTTCACATATGGGTTGGAATATACATCAGATGGATGTAAATACAACCTTACTTAATGACATGATTGAGGAATAGGTGTACATAGAGTAGCCTAAAGGTTTCAAAACCTTCGACTATGAGTAGCATGTGTGCCAGCTCAAGGTTGTGTTATATGGGCTGAAGCAAGCACCTTATGCTTGGTACACTAGGATCGATAGGTACTTCATCATGTTGGGATTCATTAAGAGTGAAGCGGATGTTAACCTATACCACATAGTGGTGGAAGGTAAATTGCTAATCATTGTGTTATATGTCGACTATTTGATTTTGACAGGTGATGATTAGTTGATTAAGTCTTTCAAGGAGGATCTTGCAAGATAGTTTGAGATGAAGGACATGGGGCTCATGCATTGCTTTATGGGCATGCAAGTATGGAAGGGTGATGGGGAACTATTTGTGTATTAGGGCAAGTATTCCAATGAGTTACTTAGGAGGTTCTTCATGGAGAGAAGAAAACCCATGGAGACTCCTCTAGCAGGTAGCTGGAGGAAGGAGGATGTGTTGGGTGCGGGTTCCCCCCAAGGCATAGTTTGGGGTTTAAAGCCCAAGTTTTGACTAAGTCCAATGTAAAGACTCCATGATTTGTGGGCACAGAGCACGAAGTTGTAATTAAGTCATACGGTTTTCCACCCTAACTTTTGTAATGTAATGTCAGCTTGAGAGTTCTACCCATGGTCTGCGGACCATGGAATTGTATAAATAGAGACAGGCTCTAAGTGTAAAGAGATATTGAAGGAATCAAAGATAGAATATCTAACGATGAAGCCAAGTCTTTGGGTCATAGAGTAGGTGAAGGCTCTGTAGCTGAGTGTGCAGAGGCCTAGTAGTCCACAGCTAATTGTGTAAACTCCTGAAGCTGAGTGCGCAAGGAAGGTTGAGTCTGTAACCGATTGGAGCATTAATAAAGAGAAGTTTTAGATTATCTCTGTGTATCTTTTCTTGTTTTATGCATTGAAGTATATTGGGTATGAATTGCAACTTTAATCTTTATTTGTTGTGCGAACTGATATGAATGCATTGAATAAGTGAATATAAGATAAAGTATCTATTTACACGAAGATAACTAACTGTTATAAGAAGATAAGTAAGATCGATGGCATAACTTGGGGAATAGTGCAGATCATTGCTTTAGCAGTGTGAGAGCTCGTTAGAACCTGGCTACGTCTGCGCGAAGGTACTCACAGTTGGACCAAATCGAACCCTTAGACATCTCAAGGGTGCAGAAACTTGATTCCATCTTCCCCCCATACTGGTTTGGGTGAGACCTTAGTCCACGTTCCACATATTATTGCTGAAAGGGCCAGTAGTATAGGGATTTGTTTGGCTAAATAACTCTGAACCTGGGTCAAGCCCCTCAAGCTAACAAATGGTTCCATTTCTAGGACCAAAATCTGCATAGAGATGTCTAATGTTCTATCATTGGAATCTAACTTAGAAAGAAATTAAAGGTTGGTTGGATAGGAGAATTCACGAGTTCGTGGTGCGGGAAAACAAGAATCCATGACTATCAAAGGAAGAGTGGTTAGACTGCTACCTGTACATAGAGATCCACAAAAGTTTCTTTGCATATTTCCTTACTAAGTTGTATGAGTGGATCGCAAAGCTAGCAGATAGCCAAGGAAGGTGGAAGCTCGATAATCCTATTGTGTGGACCACAGAGTTGGTGTGCAAATTGGAAGCATAGGAGTATAAGATCGCATGTGTTGTTGATCATTAGCTCGATTGGATTATAGGAGGATTCATTACTGAGTGTGTGGTAGATACTTCAGTCAGCTATAGCGAGATAGAGTAACTCTTTCTCAAAGGACTGCGAGGTAAGTACGTGAAGTCTCTGAATACTTGGATTAAAATGTTATTGTGTGAAAAGAGGGTTATGCAATTACCTTGATCTCCGAAGCCACACGAAGTGGAAAAACCTATAGAAATGAAGGAAGTAAGGGACCAGAGAATATCCCTTTGATTTCACCTCCGCGAGGGGACGAGGAAGAGCTCACGAAGGTCTCACTACAAAGTGCGATCAATTTGATAAGGTAGAGGATTCCACACATACCACCCCCACCCACACCACAACTAGCTTCACTGCCTTCACCTCCGGCTTCTCCCGTACCACCTCCACCACCACCGTGAGTCAATATGGCAAGCTCGATAAAGTTGCATGTGTTCAAGGGAGTAGGAAATGAAGATCTAGACTAGTTTTGGTTCGTGATAAGTGTTGGATTAGTGGGGCCCGACTCAGGTTTGGAAGTGATTTAGCCAAGAAAATCCTGGTACTATTGGCCCTTTCAACAACAGTCCACAGGGCATGGACTGAGGTCTCACCAGAAGTAGTATGGGAGGGTGCTAGAACCAGGTTTCTGCACCCTGGGGATGTCTGATATGAGGTGATTGGTATGCAATCCAACCTTCGTACTCACTGTGCTACGTGCACTCGTGGGCACCCCACGCCCTATGATATTGTCTTCATGCAGTACCGTGTTATTTAACCAAGTCTTCCTTAATTAGTCTCCGTTAGCTGATTACATAGACTAAATTCACATATAGGAATTCATACGAGTATTCATCAAGTGAGCGCAGTAAATAAATAGAGTAAAAGTAATGTATAACATCAAAATAAGGATTCAAGAATAGATGAATAGAATAAACTTCTCTTTATTAACTTTCAATCCCAAGTATAGACCCGACTCCGCCCTACGCACTCAGCTACAGGGGTCCACAAACTCAGCTGCGGACTCTGCTAGGCCTCTGTGCACTCAGCTGCAGAGCCTCTTCCTACTACTGCGACCCAGTACACTTCAGATTCCACTCTATGCTCCAACCATGCCTTCGCTATCTCTCTCTATCATTTGCTAAGCTTAGATTCCTTTATATTTTAGAGCCTCGCTCTATTTATACAATCCCATGGTCCACAGACCATGGGTAGGCCGACACAACTTTACATTAGATTACAATATTTTAGGGTTGACAACCCTATGACTCATCCTAGACTTCACACTCCACCCCTGCAATTCATGGATTCTTACAACACAATTGACCAAAACTTGGGCTTTGAGCCCCAAAACCTACTACGGGGGATCCCATGCCCAACAAACCCCCAACACAATCACCATGACTCATCCTGAGTCACTCTGCTGGTGCGGCATGTTGGAAATACTGATAGGGGGGTGAATTAGTATTTCTTTTCAATTATTATTTTTATCAGTTAAAAACATTTATATTTGGAACAAAGAAATAGATAACAAGAATAGATGCTTTTATTAATGTGATATTTGCAATAAATCAAGTACAATATTTATATCTATATATCTATTATATATATATATATATTTATATATATATATATATATTATATTATATATATATTATATATATTTATATATTATATATATATATATATATATATATATATTGATATGGTTTCAATCAGTTGCCAAGAACCAACTTGGACTCTTTGTGAGGATCCAATGTCCAGAGCACCAACTCTATCTTGTCAAGGCACTAACCTTGAATTTAGGAGCACCAAATCCCAGGACACCAATCCTTTCAGTTCTGAGGCACGAACCTCAAGGGCTCCAACCATCTATTGTGAACTATCTGGATCTGTTTGGTTGTAACTCCCAATCCTACTAGACCTATGACTTACTTCTATCCTCCTGTTCCTTCCACTTCTGCTAGAACTTCAAATTCCTTTTTTTTCTTACAGTTCGCCAGCCACACCCACTTTTTTCTCTTTGTTACATAAGCCTAATATGCTGACCTTTGGCTTCCTCCTTGCTTGCTTGAGCATCGCCTTCCTCAATGCTCGCTCGACCTTTTGGCTTCCCTCCTCCCGCTGCTTTAGCTTCCTCTACACTCGCTCGTCCATCCACACTTGCTTGATTCTTTGCCTTCCTAATCCATGGCTTCCTTTGTCAACAGAGAGGTCCCGCATTGAATTTTTGCTTTTTAATCTGTGCCTCATTTCGCACCGTTGGTTTCTTCTGTATTAGATATGATGATCAGCACTCGGTCCAATAAACACAATCCATTAGAAGCTTGCTGCGCCGTAGATCTCTTCTCTCCATATCTAATAGTCTAGACTTAACCCAATAAACCGAAAAATTGTCCATTGATCCTTCACCATCGATCAACACTGCATTTGATCCAATGCTCGACAATGATGTCAGGTGAGTTACATGCACGAGGATTACCCACCCAATAAAGTAGCTTCGTCTCTCCTCTAATGTGAAACGTGTCAATTGCTTAATGGAATCAGGGGACTCCCTCTTGTTACCACTTACCGCTCATTCTCAACCTGATAAACCATTTCCTCTTATAAACTAGCCTTTCTCTTTGACTAACACCTGATCTATTTAGCGCCCGATGACTGTATATCTTTTACCATCGACGGTTGTAATGGCTCCTCTGATTTCCTTATCTATAATACTTAAATTAATCTTCATTTTTCATTTCTTTGACTTTATGGTGCACAACTTAATCCTAGTTGCTCATTACAAACAATCTCGTCCACTGATCTCCAAGATCAAACAATTCCTTTGCGTTCAATATTCATCTGTCTCCTCACTTTTACTTTGATTCATTTCTTAAGTGTTTTTGCTATGGTTTTGGGTTTTCTTTAGGGTTTCGGCCTTTCACTTTTTCGCTGTTCAACTCTCTCTGAGCCTTCCTTCTACGAATTCATACATCATTGATTCTCTCTGAGCTTCACTCTGATTCATCAACCAGATTCAAGGACCCATTATGATTCCTCTGTCTCTTCTTCTCCTCTCCGTGTTTCACAGAATTCTTCCTGCACACAACAGCTAATGACCTCTTTGCTTCCAATGACCTCTTCCTCTTACACTTTGGCTTCATGATGACTTCCAATAACCTGTTTTCGATGAACTCTTTCAATATGATTCTCTTAATAGCTCTTGTGACTTTCGATATTCTCTGCTCTGATACCATTGTTGACTTAGATTGTCATTGATGTCAATATGGCAATATTCTGGATGAGTAAATAATGATGTTAAGCCAAGCAGAGTAGATCCATGAAGAAATAGGAACAAGAAGCCAAGGAGAAAATCCATCAGGGAAGCCATCAGAAGAGGAACACATCAGAGGAGTATTGCAGAATATTAGAGTAGAGAATATCGGAAGTCACAGGAGCTATCAAGAGAAGCATATTGGAAGAGTTCATCGGAAACAAGTTATCGGAAGCCATCATGAAGCCAAAGCATAAGAGGAAGAGGTCATTGGAAGAAAAGAGTTCATTAGCTGTTGTGTGCAAGTAGAATTTGGCGAAACACAGAGAGGAGAAGGAGAGATAGAGGAATGATAATGGGTCCTTGAATCTAGTTGAAGAATCAGAGTGAAGCTCAAAGAGAATTAATGATGTATGAATTCACAGAAGGTAGGCTCAGAGACAGTTGAGCAGTAGAAAAGTTAAAGGTCGAAATCATGAAGAAAACCCGAAGCCACAGGAAAAACACTGAAGAAATGAATCAAAGTCAAAGTGAGGAGACAAATGAAGATTGAACGCATAGGAACTGTTGGATCTTGGATATCAACAGAAGAGATTGTTTGTAATGAGTGACCAGGATTAAGTCATGCATCGTAGAGTCTAGAAATGAACGATGAAGATTAATTTAAGTATTAGTAGATGAGGAAATTGGAGGAGCTGTCGTAGCCATCGATGGTAGAAGATCTATAGTCATCAGGCACTAAATAGCTCAGGCGTTAGTCAAAGATAAAGGTAGGTTTATAGGTGGAAAGAGTTTATTGGGTTGAGAATAAGTAGTAAGTGGTAATAGGAGGGAGTCACCCGATTCCATTAAGCAATTGACATGTCGCACGTCAGAGGAGAGAGGAAACTGCTTTATCGAGTGGGTAATCTTCTTGCGTGTAGCTCACCCGATATCATTGTCGAGCATTGGATCAAATGCAGTGTTGATCAATGGTTAAGGATCAATGGATGGTGTTTGGTTGATCGAGTTAAGTCAGGACCATTAAATTATGGAGAGAAGCAATTGGGACAGTTGTCTATACCTTGAATCGAACTCAATTAAGACCAAATAATGAAAAGACTCCTTATGAATTATGGAAAGGAAGACCTGCTTCAGTAAAATACTTCAAGATTTTTGGAAGCAAGTGCTTCATAAAAATCAATGATGGCTCACCAAGAAAATTTGATTCACGGGTTGATGAAGGGATCTCTCTTGATATTCTATAAGAAGAAAAGCCTACAAGTGCTACAATAACTGACTAGGGAAAATAGTGGAAAGAATTTATGTAAAAATTGATGAAGACCTTCCAAAAAAATAAATTGAGGAACATGAAGTTGATCCTCTCATTGAAGAAGAAGGACCTGAAAAAGAAGAAAAAGACTAAGAAAAAACCAAGGAAAAAGAACCATCTCAAATCCCTTCAAAGATGAAATTTCCCCAAAAATATCACTCAGAAGAGCAAATTATTGGCAATATGGATGAAGGGATGCAAACCCAAAAAACGATGACTAGTACACCAAAGAATAATGATGTTGCTCTTCTATCCATGTGATCTAAAATCACTTGTGAATGATCTCAGTTAATTAATGAAGGTATTACAGACCCATGTGATGGGGTGTGTCTATATTATTTTAAGCAATGGATCGATAAGATTGCGAAATAAACACACACTTGAAACAGTAAGAGAAACACAGTAAGCAAATATAAAAACACAACAAATTTAATAAGGAGTTCACCCAATCCTCCTGGGCTATGTCTCCTGGTCTAGCCTTTAGTGGTGGCCTTTTCTATTGTGTCTTAAAGCGGAGATTTTACAATAAGGAGCTCAATTTGAGTCTCACTTAATAGATGATGATTAGTAGGGTGCTACTTTGATCCCCCAAGCCTCTAGAGTACACAGACTCCCCCTTACTGAATCCCGACCTCAATCGGTCTCGATGGTATGAGCCCAGTTTGGTACTCAATACCGGATAGGTATACACAGAGGATTTGCTTGAACCTCTCAAGCCTTCTCTGGAGTTCACAGACTCTTAGGCTCTCTCTGTTCTATCTACTTGATGTTTCCTTTGCTCCACAGGTCTTCTCGGCTTCTCTGTTCTCTATAATTCACTTCTTTCTCTACTTCTGTTCCCCTTTGCTCTTTGTTTATTCGTGGCTTAAAGCCAATCTGCTCCCTGACTATTCATTTCCTCTTCCTGGCTCTTTGGCTCACCTACCTTTTTCCGCTGGAATTCCCTTGCTCTGCATCATCATCTCTTTGTAATGTTGCACAGAGAGATGGCCACTTGTCGCATTACAAACTGAGCATCAGTTTTCTTTAAATGGTCGGTATTTCTGTTACTCCAGGATTTTCCCACGAAACTAATTCTTCTACTAGCTCATTGGTCATGCCGAACCTCAAATATTTATGTGCCTCAGTCTATTTCCCTGTTGAATCTGGTCATCCATCGGGTTGATTCTTTGCCATTGATCTGAAGCCTCCAGATCCTACGGTCTCCATCTATATCGTGCGGGTAAGTTGCTCGACCATTTCTTACACAATGTAAGCGGTTTCCTCTCTCATCTACTGGACATGCATTGCCCGGTGTGTGGCATAGCACTAAAATCTACCAAACTAGCTTACCACTCGAAGTGCACGTGATATCCTACCAGTTTTGGGTGCAGGATCGACCTTCTAATGGTTTCCACATAGTTTCCTGTTTTCCGCGTGACCAAGTGCTCGGGGCTTTCCTTCCTGAGGGTTTTGCCCTGCGATGCATCTATTTTTGGATCTAGGCTTCCAATTACCAATTTGTGTCCATGCATG
Organism: Pinus taeda; assembly: GCA_000404065.3. Taxonomy (NCBI): domain Eukaryota; kingdom Viridiplantae; phylum Streptophyta; class Pinopsida; order Pinales; family Pinaceae; genus Pinus; species Pinus taeda. The sequence continues at coordinate 83,300 of APFE030890713.1, read as the reverse complement.
GTCTCCATGGGCCAACGATCAGTGTGCTTTGACTGAGGGTCCTCGTTGTTCCGTGCTGGCCACAAATTGCCATTGTCTAGAGGTCATTTTTGATAAGATTTTTATTCATAAGATTTTGAAGCCTGACATAATTTAAAATAGTCATGGAAATGTTTAACATCCAATTCGGATCATAGCCTTCCCTTTGAAAAAGATTTTGGACCACCAAAAGTTAGTTTTCAAGCATCAACTAAGTGAGGGTATCGCTGTCTCACTTGTCCAATCTCTATCCATTTTTCACTGCTTGGCTTTGAACCCTTGAGTCTAATCCTGAGGTACTCAACATCTCCCCTGTGCATCGTCCTCACCTTCCTATCCAGAACTATGTCTTCCTACAATTCATTAAGATATTCAGGTAACATGTCATCAATTGAAGGCAATTGACTTTTCTCTTTGGGATCTTCAATTAATGAAGGTTCAAATAGTCTCAAGCTGTCTACATTAATGACTGAGTAGATCTGGATGTAAGCTAGTAAATCAAGGCGAAAAGCATTCTCACCAATTTTCTCAAGTATCTTGAGAGGTCCATACATTATTGGCTTTAGCTTTTTACCTTCACCTTGCATTCTGTCCTTGCTGATATACAGCCAGAATTGATCACCAACTTGGAAACTATGCTCCATCCGATGCTTGTTGTGCCTTGCCTTGTATTTGGCTTGGCTCTTTTCCAGTTGTTCCTGTACTTCTTGGTGAATCTCTTGGATTTGTTCAATGAACTTGGTTGTCTTTCCACATCACTGTGTCCATCAACTACTATGTCTTTACCAAGATAAAATCCAAGGGAAACCTTGGTGTGAAACCGAAATAGGTCTCGAAAGGAGATCTTTGTGTAGAAGAATGTTTTACTTGGTTGTAAGCATGCTGCACATAACACAAATGTTCATCCCAAATCTTGGGATGCTTGTTGCAATAGCCTCTGAGCAACTAGATCACTGTCCTGTTGACCACTTCTATCTAGCCATTTGTCTATGGATGAAAGGCGGTGATTTTCTTTAGTCTGGTGTCCATCAGTTCCCACAGACTCGACCAAAAATTCCCAACAAATCGGGTGTCTTGATCAGATACAATGGAAGTGGGTAATCCAAAATGAACCCATACATGCTGAAAGAACAACTTTGCAGTTTGTTCAGATGTAATTTGCTTATTACAGGGTATCAAAATACACATTTTGCTGAACCTATCCACAACAACATATAAATAGTCATGACCTTTTCTAGATTTAGGCAGTCCTCCAACAAAGTCCATGGAAACACTTTCCCAAGGATGAGAAGGAACTGGCAGTGGAGTTTACAAGCCTAGTTCTCTATTGTTGGACTTGCTTTTAGCACACATGATACACCCTCTTACATATATAGAAACTATCTCATTCATTTTTGGCCAATGACAAAATCTTTGCTACTGCGCAGCCGTTTTACTTACCCCAAAGTGACCTGATATTAGAGAAGTCTATGCTTCTCGAATTATCTTTACTCTTTCAGTTTGTGGAATTCATAGCTTCCCACAATGATACAAGAGTCAGTCCTTAACATGATAATCCAATTCTTCTACTCATTTGCATTGACTTAAAGTTGCATATACATCTTTGAAATCTATATCTTGAGCATATTGTTCAAGGTAGCTCTCATGCAATACTGAATTATGCTTAAGTATAGGGGATGCATTTATAATAGGTCTAGAAAAAATATTTGTAACATTATTGTTTATGTCCTTTTTGTATCTGATGACTAAATGAAACTGTTGTAGAAAACCCATCCACCTATAGTGTCTTAATTGCTGCAACTTAGTTTGGGAGTGTAGATATTGAAGTGGTTTATGATCAGTATGTATAACTATCTCTTTGCCCATTAAGTAATGTTTCCACTTTTTCACACTTTGTACTAATGCATACAACTATTTATCATATGTTGGATAGTTAACTACTACAGAATTAAATGTCTCAGAATGATAACATATGGGTTTACCATGCTGTATCAACACTACTCCCATGGCATAGTCACTGGCATCTATTTGGATCTCAAATGGTCTTTGAAGATCTGGTAGTGCTAGTATTGGTGTTGTACTAATCTTTTCTTTCAAGGTGTCGAAGGATTTCTGATGGTTGCCTCCCCACTGAAACACCTCGTTCAATCCTGTTAAAGCATGTAAGGGAGCTGCAATTAAGGAAAAGTTAGAAATGAACTTTCTCCAATATTGTGCTGCTCCTAAGAAGCTTCTCACTTCTGTAGCAGATTTGGGTTTAGGCCAGTTTATAATGGCTGCAACTTTAGAGGGATCTATCTTCAATTCATCACCCCCCTACTATATGACCCAAATAATTGAAAGATGTTTTGCCAAATTCAAATTTTGAGAGTTTAACATAAAGCTTTTCTCTTTTCAAAACATCTAGTGTCTGCTTAACATGCTTTACTATTCTTCCCACATTTTGCTAAATATAAGAATGTCATCCAAATATACAATAAAAAAATCATCAATAAAAGGTCCGAGTACATCATTCATTATTCTCATGAAAGTAGTAGGAGCATTAGTTAAGCCAAAAGGCATAACCAACCACTCATACAATCCCTACCTTGTTTTGAAAGCAGTATTCCATGCATCCTATTCTGCAACTCTAACCTGATGATATCCACTATGCAAGTCTAACTTGGAAAAATAAATAACTTCTTTCAATTGATGTAATAGATCATCTATGCGAGGAAGGGGACAATGATTTTTGATCGTTATCTTATTTAGTGCCCAGTAATCAATGCACATTCTCCACGAGCCATATTTCTTTCTTACCAAAATGATTGGAGACCCAAATGGTGATGTGCTAGGTCTGATGAACCCCTTTTCGAGCAACTCCTGCACCTGCTTCTTGATTTCTGCATTCTCTAAAGCAGACAACCTGTACATTCCGATGTTAGGCAATGGAGCATCTTGTTGCAAATTAATATCATGCACTATTTCCTTTTTGGGTGGCAGACCTTTAGGTTCTTGAAACAAGATATCATATTCTGAAACAGCTTTTTCTAAATCAGCATGTTGTTTAGCATCACAACCCTCAAATACATTGGTTTTATCAAGTTTCTTTTCCTCTACAACCATAAGTAAAAATTGTTTGCATGAATTTACAATCCGTTTCATATGCCCTAAGTTTATGAGTGTATAATTATTCTTGAGCTTATGAGCTCTTACAAAGTATTCATTTCCATATTTAATGAGTAGGTAATTTTTCTTAGCTCTATAGAAAATGGCTTTTCTATCATACAAGTAAGGACTTCCTAAAACAATTCCACATATATCTAGAGTAACTATATCTAACTCAACCTCATCTACAAATGTTGACCCAAAAGAAAACTTAGGTTTACATTGTCTAGTCACTTGTAGTTGTGCTTTATCACTTAACCAATCTAATGGGTATGGTTTCTTGTGAGGTGTAGTCAGTAATCCCAACTTCATTACAATTGCTTTAGAAATCAAATTTACTTGTCAGCCACTATCAAACAAAGTATCAATCTTTTGATGTTTGGAAATAACTTGAATATGGAAAAGCTCATGTCTTTTTCTCTCATTTTCTTCATCATTAATAGATTGTGAATAATTTCTAGTAGATGCTTCAGAATTTTTACCTTTTATATCTATGACTGCAATGGTTGTTTCATCTCCTGAGTCCAACCCCAAATCTTTTTGAATAGTTGCAACAGTATTCTTCTTCTTGCCCTAAAACTTCTTAGGTCTCAACTCCGGATGCAGAATCCAACAGTGCTCATCATCATGCCCATCCTTCTTACAGTGAGTGCATGAAGACTTTATTTTCTGTGTAGTGTTAGCCTTCCTCTCTTTCCATTTCTATTTTCTTTTCTCCTTGTTCTTGATTGCAATGGGCTTGGATGATCCTCCAACTTCTAGGTTCCCATTCTTTCCTCTAGCTTATAGATGTGTGGCTTGAATAGATACCTTATCTATACTAGTGGGATTAAACACGAGAATGGTGTGCCTCATGTAGCTGTGTAGACTACCTATGTACTTCACCAGAGTCTTAGGTGAGTCTAATGAAATTTCTATAATCAAAGCTCTCTTCCTAAATTCTTGGGTGTAACCCTGTACACTTTTTCCTTTCAATTGGCAAAGAGTTTGCCAGCTCATCATGGTTTGCTGCATGTAAGCTAGTGGATAAAACTGCTTTATTATTGCAGAAACAAATTCACTCCAGACAGAAAAAATCTTACCATGTTTCTTCATGTCAGCTTGTGTCTTGCCTTCCCACCATACCAAGGTAGTGCCTCCGAGGCGTAGGCTGGCCAGCTGAATCTTACTCTTTTCTGAGTCAATACTCTGCACTCTGAAATAAACATCAATTTGTCTGATCAAATTATCCAACTTTTCTGCATTCAACTCTCCATCATATATGGGTAAATCAAATTTAACATCTAATTTGATCAAGGATGTCTTCTTTTTATGTTTAGGGCTATTAGGAGGTGTGAGAAAGATTTCTTCTTTCCCTTTGTCTTTTGAGTGGTCATGGAGGAGAGACTCTTCTTCTCCTTTATCTTGCTTGGAGCCTGATGAGTCCTCATCTTTATGTTTCCTAAAGTCCCTATACATTTCCTCTACCATGGACCTCATGGCCAGGAAACTATCTATGAATTAAGGGTCTGGCCCTAAGGGACTTTCCTCTGACATTTTCTTCTGAGGATAGACTCTTCCAATTTCCAAGTTAGTCTCAACCAACTCTCCTTCTCCTAATTCAAGCTTTGATCTAGTTAGAATTCAACAGCAAAATCCAGCACAAGCTTGTATAACCTTAAACAACCTAGGAGCTCTAATACCACTTGATCTGAAATAATTCATGGATGATATTAGTTAATTAATGAAGTTATTACAGACCCATGTGCTAGGGTGTGTCTATGTTATTTTAAGAAACAGATTGATAAGATTGCAAAATACACAGACACTTGAAACAGTAAGAGAAACACAGTAAGCAAATATAAAAACACAACAAATTTAATAAGGAGTTCACCCAATCCTCCTGGGCTACGTCTCTTGGTCTATCCTTCAGTGGTGGCCTTTTCTATTGTGTCTTAAAGTAGAGATTTTACAATAAGGAGCTCAATTTGAGTCTCACTTAACAGATGATGATCAGTAAGGTGGTACTTGGATCCCCCAAGCCTCTAGAGTACATAGGCTCCCCCTTACTGAATCCCGACCTCAATTGGTCTCGAGGGTATGAGCCTAATTTGGTACTCAATACCAGATAGGTATACATAGAGGAGTTTCTTGAACCTCTCAAGCCTTCTCTGGAGTTCACAGACTCTCAGACTCTTTTTTTTTTGTCTGCTCGATGTTGCCTTTGCTCTGTAGGTCAGCTCAACTTCTTTGTTCTCTGCAATTCACTTCTTTCTCTACTTCTGTTCCCCTCTGCTCTTTGTCTGTTTATGGCTTAAAGCCATTCTGTTCCCTGACTATTTATTTCCTCTTCCCACCTCTCTGGATCGCCTACCTCTGTCTGCTAGAATTCCCCTGATCTGTGTCATCATCGTTGTGTAACGCTGCACAGAGACATGGCCACTTGTCGCCTTACAAACTGAGTGTCAAATTTCTTTAAACGGTCATTATTTATGTTACTTCTACTACTCTAGGAATTTCTCGCAAAACTGATTCTTCTACCAACTCATTGGTCATGCCAGACCTCAAATCTTTATGTGCCTCAATCTATTTCCCCATTGAATCTGGTCATCCATCGGGTTGATTATCTGTCATTGATTTGGAGCGTCCAGATCCTACAGTCTCTATCTATATTGCGCGGGTAAGTTGCTCGACCATTACTCACACGATCTAAGTGGTTTTCTCTCTCATCCACTGGACACACATCGCCCGGTGTGTGGCATCACACTGAAATCGGCTAAACCCGCTTACCACTTGAGGTGCATGTGATATCCTACTAGTTTTGGGAGCAGGACCCACCTTCTGATGATTTCCGCACATTTTCCTATTTTCCTCATGACTAAGTGCTCGAGGCTTTCCTTCCTAAGGGTTTTACCCTGTGATACATGATTAGCACTTTGTGCTAATTGCGTATCAAAAATTGGCTCTGTTTCTGGATCTGGGCTTATGATTTCCAATTTGCGTCCATACGTGGTCCCCATGGGCCAACAGTCAGCACACTTTGACTGAGGGTCCTCAGTGTTCCATGCTGGCCACAAATTGCCATTGTTCAGAGGTCATTTTTGATAAGCTTGTTATTCATAAGATTTTGAAGCCTAACATAATTTGAAACAATCATGGAAGTGTTTAAGGATCTAATTTGGATCACCATGACAGAACCAGAAACATCTACTCAAGCAAGTAAGTATCCTCATTGGGTAAAAGCCATGGAAGAAGAAATGTCTCAAATTGAGAAGAATGAGACATGGGAGTTGGTACCTTGTCCAAAGGACAAAAACATAATAGGAACCAAATGGGTATTCAAAAACAAAATGAATGAAGATGGACAAATCATCAGAAACAAGGCAAGGCTTGTTTGTAAAGGCTATTTACAAATTGAAGGAATTGACTTTGAAAAAACATTTGCACCAGTGGCTCGTGTGGAAGCTATTAGGATGTTCTTAGCATTTTCTTGCTCGAAAGGATTCAAAATCTATCGAATGGACGTAAAATCAGAATTTCTGAATGGGAAACTCAAGGAAAAATTCTACATGGAGCAACCAGAAGGATTTAATCTAGCAGACAGAAAAGACTTTGTTTTTAAGTTGAAAAAGGCATTATATGGGTTGAAACAAGCTCCTAGAGCTTGGTACGCAAGATTGGATCACTATCTACAACAACTAGGCTTCAAGAAGGGTGTGGCAGGAAGTAATCTCTACATAAAGATGGATGAGGATAAGTTACTAGTCACACTTGTTTATGTTGATGATATGATTTTTGCTAGTAATAATGATGAGATAACCCATGAGTTTTCTAAAAATATGTCAAAAGAGTTCTAGATTTCAATGATAGGAGAGTTATCTTACTTCCTTGGACTACAAGTATCTCAAACCATGGCAGACATGTTTTTATCTCAAGAAAAATATCTTAAAGACATGCTTAAAAGATAAGGAATGGAAGACTATGCAACCATGAGCACACCTATGACCACAAGCTCAAAATTGAGAAAAAATGATGACTCCCCTCCGGTAGATGCAACTCATTATAGGTCAATAATTGGAGCCCTTCTGTACCTAACTGCTACAAGACCCAACAATATGCAAGCAGTAGGAATGGTGGGAAGATTTCAATTAGCTTCTAAACAATCCCATTTGTTGGCTATAAAAAGAATTCTCAGATACTTGAAAGGAACTCCTGATTTCGTCTCTAGTACCCTAAGAGCTCAACTCTTACTTTGATTGCATACAGCGATGCTGATGGGGCCAAAAGTGTCAATGATCAGAAAGTTACTAGTGGAAATGCATTCTTCCTGGGAGACTGTTTAGTATATTGGCTTAGCAAAACGCAGACATCTATATCACTATCTACAACTGAAGCGAAGTATATAGTTGTCGCAGATTGTTGTACTCAAATACTATGGATGAAAGAAGCTCTAAAAGATGTCAACACAGGTACAAATCAACCAATTACCATCTATTGTGGTAACACAAGTGCAATCAGCCTCAACAAAAGTCTAGTGATGTACTCAAAGACCAAACATATACCAATCAGGTATCATTTCCTTCGTGAACAAGTAGCTGAACAAAACATCATCTTGGAATATATCAATACTAAGGAGTAGATAGCTGATATTTTCACAAAACCTCTTCCTCGAGAAGAATTTGAACATATTCTTCAAAATATGGGAGTTATTTCTTTACCATCACTTAAGTTGATTGATAAAGATGTTGCAGGACATGGGGAGTAGTTCGACAAGGGGATTCCTTGTGAACTCCTTTACCACTGATTTCAAAGGGGGAGAGAAGAAGAATATTTCCGTCAATGATAAAGGGGGATATTGTTGACCTAAATTGTCATTGATGTCAATATGGCAATATTCTAGATGAGTAAACAATGATGTGAAGCCAAGCAGAGCGGATCCATGAAGAAACAGGAGCAAGAATCCAAGGATCAAAGTCATCAACGAAGCCGTCAGAAGAGGAACACATCAGAGGAGTATTGCAAAATATCAGCGCAGAGAATATCGGAAGTCACAGGAGCTATCAAGAGAAGCATATCGGAAGAGTTCATCGTAAATAGGTTATCGAAAGCCATCATGAAGCCAAAGCGTAAGATGAAGAGGTCATTGGAAGCAAAGAGGTCATTAGTTGCTGTATGTAGGCAGAATTCGGTGAAACACAGAGAGGAAAAGAAGAGACAAGGGAATCATAATGGGTCCTTGAATCTGGTTGAAGAATCAGAGTAAAACTCAGAGACAATCAGCGATGTATGAATTTGCAGAAGGTAGGCTCAGAGAGAATTGAGCAACAGAAAAGTGAAAGGCTGAATCCCTAAAGAAAACCTGAAACGACAATAAAAAACACTGAAGAAATGAATCAAAGTCAAAGTGAGGAGACAGATCAAGATTGAACGCATAGGAACCATTAGATCTTGGAGATCAATGGACGAGATTGTTTATAATGAGCAACCAGGATTAAATCACACAACGTAAAGTCAAAGAAATGAACAACGGAGATTAATTTAAGTATTAGTGGATGAGGAAATTGGAGGAGCCATCACAACTATCAATGGTAGAAGATCTACAGTCATTGGGCACTAAATAGCCCGAGCATTAGTCAAAGAGAAAGGCAGGTTTATAAGCGGAATTGGTTTATCGGGTTGAGAATAAGCATTAAGTGGTAATAGGAAGGAGCCACCCGATTCCATTAAGCAATTGAGATGTCGCACGTCAGAGGAGAGTGGAAACCACTTTATCGGGCAGGTAATCCTCATGCATGTCGCTCACCTGAAATCGTTGTCAAGCGTTTGATCAAATGCGGTGTTGATCGATGGTGAAGGATCAACGAATGATTTTTGGGTTGATCAGGTTAAGTCAATACCATTAGATCTAGGGAGAAGAGATCTACAAAGTAGCAAGGTTCCGATGGATTGTACTGATTGGACCGAGTGGTGATCGTTGGATCTAATACAGAAGAAATCAACGATGCGAAATGAGGTAGTCATTAAAAAGCGAAAAGTCAATGTGGGATGTCTTTGTTGACAGAGGAAACCATGGACCGGGAAGCTGAAGAATCAAGCAAGCATAGATGGATGAGCGAGCACAAAGGAAGCTAAAGCAACTGGAGGAGAGAAGCCAAAAGGTTGAGCGAGCGTTGAGGAAGTTGAAGGTCGAGTGAGTGTTGAGGAAGCCGAAGGTCGAGCGAGCGCTGAGGAAGCCATAGCTCAAGCGATCAAGGAGGAAGCCAAAGGTCAGCATATAGGCTTATATAATAGAGAAAAAAAAAAAGTGGGTGTGTCTGGTGAACTGTAAGAAAAGAAAGGAAGTCGAAGTTCTGGCAGAAGTCAAAGGAACAGGAGGACAAAAGTAAGTCATAGGTCCAGCAGGGTTGGGAGCAAAGAGATACAACCAAACAGATCCAGACAGTTTACAACGGAGGGTTAGAGCCCTCGAGGCTGGTGCCTCAAAACTGAAAGGATTGGTGTCCCGGGAGTTATTGTTCCTAAATTCAAGTTTGGTGCCTTGACAAGATAGAGTTGGTGCTCTGGAGGTTGGAGCCTGACAAAGAGTCCAAATTGGTGCTTGGCAACTGATTGAAACCATATATGTATATATACAAATATATATATATATATATATATATATATTGTACTTGATTTATTGCAAAGATCACATTAATAAAAGCATCTATTCCTGTTATCTATTTCTGTGTTCCAAATATAAATGTTTTTAACTGATAAAAATAATAATTGAAAAGAAACACTGATTCACCCCCCCCTCAGTATTTCCAACACGTCGATCTTGGCATGGAGCCCCTCCATCTGTGCCTGTGCTACACGAAGGTCTGCAATGCACTATTCTGCTATCTGCTGGATCTACTCTACTCTTTCTTCCAAATGCTCGCTTTCAGGGGAAAATCCTTGTCTTAAGGCATGCATCACCTTCATTTGTGTGAGCTTTCCTTCGATATCAGTAGTGATGTGGAAGGCCTCATCAATCGAAGGATAGACACACGCTTTAAGTACTACCTCTTTCTGTCGTGCAACATCCACATGTTCCTTCAACGCCTTCATCTATTGTAGCTTCGCCAACCGCTGGGTCAGGACAACTATCTGCGTCGTTCCATGCACACTATCATACTACACTTTGAGCTCTCGTGCTTCTGTTTCCAGGTGCTGTATGGTGGGGTCGTCCTGTAAGGAAGTGAGGACCATGATGGATTCTTCTAATATCATAGTACAGTTCTGCACTACCTGTCCCATTTCCTCCAACCATTTTTGGATAGCATCAGCACGTTGTTCCCTAAATTTTGGGGGCATGGATGACTATGCCTTTAATCGTAGTTCAACAATATGAAGGTTGAGGTCCAGCTATATCCTCATTGCTTCCTCCTTTGCCTCACATAATCCACTAGATAATCTATCAATTCACACTCCAACTAGTAGGTCTATCACAATTTCTAACTTTGGAGTGTGGCAACATGCTTCCTCTACTATCTGCTCCAGTTGTTGATTCTGCGCTAGTGCTTCATTGCATTGTAGACTAACTTGTTCAATGTTGATTTGCTGCTCGCTGAGAATTTGTATTGTGCGTCCTTCCCTATCACGAAGTTCTATTGTCGCTCCATCCTGTAGCTGGTATAATATATCCTGTAGAAGGGCAGCCAAGTCCCTTAATCTGACCCACTGCGGCTTTGTCCTCTGTGCCGTCCATTGTCAGTGCTCCTTCCGGATGCATGACGGTGTTAGCCATTTTGGCCCGCAACAACTACTCCATTACCAATGTACCTGCGACACTGTAGGCGGCTACTGTTACCTCCTGTGGGGGCTGCACCTAAAGTTACTACAGCTATGCCCTGAGGGCCCCCAACACATTCTGTTGCTCCGTCATCACTTCTTGGAGCACTTTCCTGGTGACCTTGGGAACTATGTCACCGATTTCGTAGAGGTCACCCTTTTTCAGTGTAATAGGTTCACTGTCTAGTTTGGAAGCCTTGGTCTTCTTCCATGGGCCTTCTCATTTTGTACTGTGTGGTCGTTTCAGTTGTGTAGATGTAGTGCTTGGGTCCATGCCTTCCACTGTGTCCTCTGTTCCCTGTCCCGTGGTTAGGTCTGAGCCTCCTTCTTCCCCCATCATGGTGGCCCCTGTTGCCTGTGGTGTTGCTACTTGTTCAATGCCCTTGCTCTCCTCTGCAACAACCTTCACTGCCTTGTGGAAAGACCTTACCTCCTCAGCTAACTATTTGTTGCACTTCTACTAAGCCAACAGCTTGGTGGCATCCTTCTGTTTTTGTACTGCTGTCTTATCACGCGTCGCTAGATCTCGGGCGTGCCACTCAGGTGGCCATGAGTCGAGCATAGTGAAAATGACATCACCAATCGTGATGAATGGTAGTTTGGTCCAGTTCTGTGCCGGATCCATACCCGCCTTAATATACACATTTTGCATATTCGCCTTGACGTCTGCAAAGCTCTGCACACTATCCTACACTGTGGGGGATAGGCATGGCCTTTTGTTGATCCACATTGGGACACTCACCTCCATGAGCATCCAAAAGATCTTGGTCTCGCGGATCCTCATGGTGTCCTTCATCGCCTAGAGTGACATGTATTTTGTCGCCTTTGGCAAGTCCTGTTCAAGACGAGGGAACTGACTGACCTCAGGCAGTTCCCTAGTCACAAATAAGATAGACAAGATCAACCACGTGTAGTGGAAGTTATTGCCCTGCTCTTGAGATTATTTGTAGTTTGTTAGTAATTCTTCACAGAGGAATTCAACACAGTTAAATTGGACCCCTCCATGCATTGCTCGGCTAACACGATGAACGTCGCTGGTACGTTGTTGCCATAGCATTTTCTTAGCACCTTCCTAGCCATCAGCTGGGTGGCTACGCGCACCCCATTGTCTTGAATTCTACTAATTACGTAGCCTCTCTGCTTCTTTTCCAACTTGTATTTCTTCTTCATGGCCTCTGCGAGTGCCAGATCTCTGCTTTGGCCACCTATTTCCGCGGGGTCCCTTCCCTTATAGGGAAGCTGAGAAATCTTGTGAATAAGCTCTGTCATGATGGGAATAGGCTCCTCTAGCCACAAGTACCCATCGTGTACCATGAAAAGTAGCAGCCTAATGACAAAGATCGTAATTGGTGCACGATGAAAATGTGTAATCCATTGTAGGTGGAGAAGCCTGACCTTCTCCACACCGCACAACCATTTCTATGGTTCTATGGTTGTAACAGATCCCTCGTTGCTCTGTTTCATGAGTTTGCTAGTCTCCAAATATGGAACTTTTCGTTGTCCGTGAGGTCCTAATATTCAAATTTCATCGTGGGCATGTGCCCCAGAACCGAACCTTCAAACAGAATTCCATTTGGGAGGAGTAGGGTTTGGAGTGTGCTCTTAGTGGCATCCAAATCCTTGGGTACTTTTTCTTTCCCTTTCCATGGAGGGACATACTTAGGTAGTTTTGCTGCAGTGCACAACAGTTGGATGTCTTCTTACATTTCTTCATCCACCTCTATCTCCTTTATGAAAGCCTGGAGGTCCTCCTCCTCATTGTTTGTCTCGAGATTAACAATCTTTCCCTTGTCTTCATTAGAAAGTTTACCAAATCGTGGGTTTCACAGGGACCTGTGGACTGGTCCCACTGCCTATGGATCTGCATTGGGCCTTGACATCTGGGGAGATTTTGGAATTTCTAGTGCATCCCCTACCTGTAATGTAGGGCTCTACACGTCTTCCTCGGCAGTACTTTCGACAAAACCCACACCTTTCTTGGTATTTGTCATCTTGTTTGAGCTGTCTGTAGTTGTTCGCGACTTCAAAGGCTCAAACACAACTTGGCACTCAACACTGTGTGCTCTTTGCAATAGCACAAATCTCAAACAAACAAGTGTTGTCTTGTGTCCAGCCTTGGTACTTTTATAGCATCTTTCAAATTTGAATTTGACCATTCCCCCCATTTCTGAGTTATTAATGCATTCTTGGTGGCAGATCGTCCCGAATCTAGTTCTAACTTCGTTTCTTAATTGCACGCTGCCAGATCCTCTTTGTCTTAAATCGGATATCTTGTCATCAACAGTGACACCAACGGTCACTTCCTAGCCTACCCGCATGGCAGCATAGCCCTCTCTGCGCAGGCATGACCCTTGTGACATGCCGATCCTATCCACAACCTCCTTATCACGCAACTCCCTCACAGACTCTTTTATAGTCCTACGCTCTCTTTCAACTTCTTGTAGTGCTGAGACTGTTTTCCCTATGGATAGCTAGGTAGTCGCACCACCTATGTGAGGCTTCAATTCACCTTCCAGCCTAGACCATGGGAATTCCTCAATTACCTTCGCGACAGTCAGTGTCGCACATTCTTCCTTATGTGGTGTGCTCCCCTAGTTACTTTGTTCGGTAAGGTGTGGTCACAGCCATGGTAGCAGAGCCACAAATTCTAGGCAACAATCTTCTAATGCAGTAGTATGGTTGTTCATATCTTGTCTTTTCATTCTTAGTTTATCGACGCGACATGCTTGTGCGATTTCGTTTTCCAGGTTTTTGATCTTCGCGTCTATTAACATTATTTTCTTCCGCAGTCATACCCAATATTCTTTGAGGTTGCAAAGTTTAAGGTTCCCTCGCCGAATGGCTTCTGAAATCTGCATATGTTTTCCCTCGCGTAGTCGCATAATTCCCTTGTCCTGGTCCTTGTGTACTGTCCTAACTGTGGGATTTATTGCATGAGGATTCCTTTTCTCCACAATTATGGTCTCGACTTTGTTCCTCAGCTTCGGAATCATCTTCGTGCTCAAGTTTTTTCACATGGCCCTATAGGCCCATCGAATCGCTGGAACACGCAGGTCCTAATCAGTTTGTCTCGCCTGGTGAACCTTGTTTAGGACTCTGCATACCTTATTGAATGCTTCCACGTGGAACATTTCTGGTGCACATCGCCTTTCCTACAGTTGTGTCATGTTCTGATTTTCGATCTTGAGTTTGTGGTGTGCTTGAGTGGGCTGCACAACACACGTCTGTACCCATCGACACATGTGGGTGTGCAAGTTGCTACATCCTTGCTGACCGACTCTTGTTCGAAGATGGGGGATTCTAAACTATAGGCGCATCATCCTTCTACATCTGTGCTAGTCCTCAAAGTTTCCTTGATGAGTATTGCACCATCGTGTGGCTGTTACACGCAATACCCACTTCAATGCATCAAATCGCTGCTGTTCAGGTACTGCGCTTTTAAATTTGCTTAGGAATTCGGCCACCACTGTCAATCCATCATATGTCGAAAACTCTCTTTATTTTATTGTCATGTAGCGCGTGATCTAACCATAATGTTGCAATTCAGCATTGCCACTTCGTGAACCGATTTTGCTAGCACTCTACTTCTTCATCTGAATCCGAAGTGCAGGAGCTTTCACGCTCCCATGAGATCCTCCCATCTACAGTTGGATTCACCCAATCCTGGTCTCATGCAGTTGTATTGTAAATACAATAAAGATCATTGTTGCTTTCTTCATCATGCACTAGTTCAGTGTAGCGCGCTCCTTCGGCTGGGTCCAGTGGAACTACTACGCGTAGTAACTATTTCTCGAAGATTATTTTGGGCTTCTTTAGGTTGATGACTCTGTTCATATCGGTGGCCCAATTTATTCCTAACAATGTGGGATAGGGATTGTTGTCTTTGACAAACTCTATTACTTCAAAATCCGCCTACGCGCTCACACCTTCAATATCAACTGTTACCCCTTGCAACCTTCCCATGGGCAAAATCTTCTATTGGTTCACCATTCGTAATTGAATAGGGGACCATTGCAACGCTGGCCTGCCCATGTGTTCCCATGTTTTCTTTGGTAATACATTCACGTTCGAACCCAAATCTAGGATTACCTGATCCATTTCATACTCACCCATCTGTGTAGTCAACCTCATTTCCCTTCCAGTACGCAGTGCATGCTTTCCAAATTTCCTAACTACGCACAGTTCTCCTAACCCCGTGTACCTGGTGATTAGCTCCTGTAGTCCTTTAACTGCCTTGCTGTCATGCAACAGTTTCATGCAGGTCTCAAGAAAGGTAGTGAACATTAAAAAATCCATTCTTGGCTCTGGTTGATCCTTACTACCTAAAGTGGAGGCCTCTGCGAAGATCTTCTTAGCTTCCATGAATGTCTCCTTTGCGCGTTCTAAGTCAAACTCAGGTTCCCTTGTAGGGTCCTTGCAAACCCACGTACTTTCCTCTGGCTACTTCCCTATATCTTCTCCCGTGGCCGTACTACTTCTGAGCATCATGTTTAGATTCGAGTCCTCTTCGCGTGGCTCAGACCTCATCATTTGTATATTTTGAGTCGGTGGAGGCTAGAATACCCCTTTTTCACGCATCTTTGTGATTAATGTAGGATAGTCTATTGTTTCATGATCAAACTGAGCACAATACGAACAAGATATCCTCGTCGAGTTGGAACAGTCGCGGGCATAGTGCCCTGGTGCTCCACAATTGTAACAAATGAATTGTGCACGACCCCTTCTTGGTCCCATTCCACCTTGTCCTTGACCTCGCCCCTGAAATCTAGCACGCACCATCCCCACATCTAGGTCAAGGGCTTATGTTTTGGTCTGCATCCTATAGGCTTGGGTCTAATCCATCATTAGTTTGTAACTGTAGCAAGTGCGCTCATCGTGGCCTGCCGACCTGCAGAAATTACAAAACAATTGCTGGGGCATTTGTCTATATTTCTACAGCAAATGACAATTGTTTGTCATGTGTTTCCCTCCTATCTAACAGATCCCGCACCATAAAGTCGATGGTGTACTCGGTCCTGCCTGTTCCTTCGGTCTCAATGGCATTGGCCCTCCTTCTGCCAAGTAGTTCACGAACACTCGACAATGATCCTTGTCATAGCCCTGGCCTTTGCATTTTATGCACCATACTTCCTCACGCACCTCTGGCCACAGTGCCCTATCCTGATTCAAGCTTTGCTTTTCCAAACACAGATTCTGTAGTTGCACATGGATTTGTTGAAATCCCAACCCAGGGTCTTGTATTGGGGTCTCATGTAATCTCATCGCCATGTCCAACGCTTCAGCCTAGGTAGAAAGTTTCTACTGTGACAGTGCCATCCTCAAGTGCGGTGCCAGAGATGCTACAAACCATGTGTGATGTTGTCCATCTATCAACGTCATATTGGCTTCGCAGATTATACTCTTTAGCTGTTGATCCAGATCCCAGGGAGTCTCACCCAAGAGCATCGCAATATCTTTAAACCCAATGATTGATTGTGTTTCTAAATTTGGCCTGCTAAATTCCCTGTTCAGTGCATTCTGGATCTCTACTATCCCTGCATTTGGGTGGTCGTTAGAGTGCTTGATATACCATGTTAATGCGCAATCCTGGAGAGCACTCACCAATGTAGCCTTCTTAGTATTGTCATCTGTGACACCTTGTGCTTCCCATACTACTCTTACCACGAACCAGAATTGGTATGGATCCTCATTCCCTACTCTTCTGAATACTGGTAGTTTGATCGCGCTCGCCATACTGAACTATGGAGGTGGTGGAGGTGCGGTGGGTGGAGATGGAGGTGAGGGAGGTGAAGCCAGTGGCGGTGTGGGTGGAGGTGGTAACCGCATAATCTGCTACCTTATCAAACTAACCATGCTTCTCGGAGAAACCTTCGTGAGCTCATCCTTGCCCTCCCACGAGGGTGAAATTAAGGGATTGTTTCCTAATTCTTCACTACTTCCACTTCTGTAGATCCTTCTGCTCCGCGTAGTCCCAAACATTAATTTATTTGCATAACATTCTTTTCACATAATAACATCTTAATCCAAGTATTCAAAGACTTAATATACTTACATCACAGTCCCTTGAGAAAGCGTTGTTCTGTCTCTTTGTAACTCAAAGTTGTGTCTACTGCAACCTCAGTGATAGATCCTCCTATTATCTGGTCGAGCCAATGGTCCATAGCTTGTGCGATCTTATCTTCTGATGCTTCTAGTCTGCGCACTAATTCCAAAGTCCACACTATTCATTTGTTGAGCCTACACCTTCCTTGGTTGTCAATCCACTCATACAGCTCCGACAGAAAAGATGCAAACAAAATCTCATGGATTTTTTTATACATGTAGCGCTCCAACCACTTTCCTCCTATACTTGTGGAGTTCTATTTTCCTGTGTCACGAACTCGTAAATCTTCTTGTCCAACCACTCTTCAATTTCCTTCTTTGTTGGGTTCTAGTGGCACGACATCGGACATCCCTTATGCAGATCCTGGTCCTGGCAACGGAACCATTTATTGGCTTACTGGGGCCTGACCCAGGTTCGAAAGTGATTTATCCAAGCAAGTGCTGGTACTACTGGCCCTTTAGGAAATAGTCCATGGGGCACGGACTGAGGTCTCACTCGTAGTATGGGCGGGTGCTTGAACCAAGTTTCTACACCCTAGGGATGTCTAATATGAGGTGATTGGTATGCGGTCCAACCTTCATACTCATTGCGCTATGCACACTCGCGGGCACCCCGTGCCCAGTGATACTGTCTTTGTACAGTCCTAGCCATAGCGCAACCCATGTTATTTACCCAAGTCTTCCTTAATTAGTCTCCCTTAGCTGACTACTTAGATTAAATTCACATATAAGAACTCATAAGAGTATTCATCAAGTGCGCACAGTAAATAAAAAAAGTAAAATTAATGTATAACATCAAAGTAAGGATTCAAGAATAGATGCACAAAATAAACTTCTCTTTATTAAATTTGAATCCCAAGTACATACCTAACTCCACCCTGCACACTCAACTGCAGACTCTAGTAGGCCTCTATGCACTCAGCTACAGAGCCTCTTCCTACTACTACAACCTAGTACACTTCATATTCGACTCTATGCTCTAACCATGCCTTCGCTATCTCTCTACCATTCTCTAAGCTTAGCTTCCTTTACAATTTAGAGCCTCACTCTATTTATACAATCCCATGGTCCACAGAACATGGTTAGGCCAACACAACTTTACATTAAATTACAATATTTTAGGGTGGACAGCCCTATGACTCATCGTAGACTTCGCACTCTACGCCCACAATTCGCAGTGTCTTATAATAAAATTGACCAAAACTTGGGCTTTTGAGCCCCAAAACCTACTGCAAGGGATCCCATGCCCAGCAATAAGAGTAATATGAGAAGTGCAAGGAGTGATAAATGACAATATATAGAAAGAAACACTGGTTAGTGCTCTGCAAGATCGTGCGTTGACCTGGTATATTAAGCGTTCTAATGACAATCTGAATGTGGGGATCATGGATATCCAAATTGCGTTTAATAGAGAATTTAGCAGGCCAAAGCGAAAGGCATAGTCAACCATTGGATTCAAAGAGATCACAATGCCACTAGCGAGACTCGTTGGGAGTTGGATCAGAGAGTGAAGTGCACAATTCGTGAAGCGAATATGACTTTGATGGATAGATAACATCGCGAATGGTTTGTAGCATCGTTGATTGCGCATTTGAGGAACGTGTTTTCACAACAGAGGTTAATGACTCAGGTAGAGGCCTTGGAGATCACGATGAGGTTGCATGAGACTCTGATATTGGATCCTAACATGGGAGTTCAACAAATCCACTTGCAGTTGAAAAACCTATGCATTGAGATGCAGAGTCTGAAACAGGACAGGATAGCTCGACCAGAAGTGCATGAAGAGGTATGGTGCATTAAACATAAGGGTCAAGGACATGACAAGGACCACTGCCCAGTGTTCGTGAATTACATCGTAGGAGGACGACTGATGTCGTTAAGGTAGGAGCCATAAGCAGGACCTAGTGGGTGCCTGCTATGTGGTGTGAGATTTGTCAAATAGGAGGAAAGCATGCTACGAACAACTGCCATTTGTTACAGAAGTACACATAGAATTCACAACAATTTTTCTGTAATTTTTGTATATCAGTTGGACACGATGAGCGTACCTGTAGAAGCTATGAGCTGATAATGGATAAGGCTCCCAGCTACAGAGTTCAGGCCAAAACATGACCCCTTGACCAGAATGCAGGAATGGCAAACTAGATTTCAATGGCACAGATGAGGTCGAGGTGGAGGAGGACCTAGAAGAGGTCGCAGACAGTCGATATGCTACAAATATGAAGGGCCATGACATTATGCCCATGATTGTATGAATCCAACACGTCCATCATCTCTGTACTTTACCTTGTTTGACCATGATATGGAGGACTGTCCTACACTGAAAGCTAGGTTGCGTGACAAGGGAGCGCTCCAACTTCACCCGACTCAAAACCTGTAGATGATGAGGTCTAAGTCATGCAAGGAAGCTCCAAATGTGAACATTGTGCTTTGAAGTGCAATTACGATGGGAGATGATAAAGGAAAAGAACTCGAAGATAGTACTTGGGTTCGCAAGGCTTTGACGAAAGAAGAAGAGTTTGATTTAGAGCATGCTAAGGAAACCTTCATGGAAGCTAGGAAGAGCTTCACTGATGCCTCCACTTTAGGAAGCAAAGATATATCAAAGCTGGAAATGGACCCATCTATGCTTACAACATTCCTAGAAACATGCATGAAGCTACTACACGACAGTAAGGATGTCAAGGGATTGCAGGAACTCATTAACAGATGCACTAGGACTATGCCAAGAGAGCCATGCATAGTCTGAAAGATTAGATTGGATAATATGAGATGGACCAACTAATTCTAGAGTTATGTTCGGACGTGAATGTTCTGCCGAAGCAGACATGGGAGCGCATGGGAAGGCCTACGCTACAATGGTCTCCTATGTAGCTGCGAATGGCGAACTAGCAAAAGAGAATACCTATGGGAAGATTGTAGGGAATCACCATGGATATTGAAGGGGCAAGTGTGCTAGCAAACTTTGAACTGATAAATATTATTGATGACAGCAATCCCTACCCTATGCTCTTAGGAATCGATTGGGCCACTGACATGAATGGGGTGATTAATCTGAAGAAGCGCAAGATGATTTTTAAGGAAAAGTATCTATGCATAGTCATACCTTTGGACCTTGTAGAAGGATCACGCTACATAGAGCCTGTTCGCGACTATGAAAGTGATGACGATTTGGATTGCATCTACAAGATAACCGTGTGAGAGAACGACTTGGCAAACCCCATCGCGGATGGACGGATCTCGTGGGAGCGGAAAAGCTCCTGTATGTCGGATTCAGATGAAGAGATAGAGCAATGGTAGAACCAGTTACACAAGGTAACCACGCTGAACTGTAACATGATGACAAGATCACTAAATTACGTATCAAAAAAAGTGAGGGATTTTCCTACTTATCATGGATTAAGTGAGGTAGATGCTTTCTTGGACATATTTGAAATGGAGGTGCCGGAAACGTAACGTTTCGAAGCTTTGAAGTGGGTACTACATGGTACGCCCACGAGGTGGTGGGGTACACACCAAGGAAGAATTTAGGACTAGCGTGAATGTAGGAGAGTGACTCACATGCGTTTTGGGAAACATAAGATGCGACTAACAGATAAATACAGTGTACGAGATTATACGTGTGTGCATCTGTCCAGGTGGGTATAGGCATATGGTAAACAACCTGCACAAATGCACATGGACTTCGCATTGGGTTACACGATCAATAAGCACATGTTGGGGAGTCCATTGCGCAAACAATCCCTCCAGTTGGAATAATAGAGTGTGGAAAGAGCAAGTGTGCAGAAGGTTACCCACGCATAAGCCTTTAATAAAGTGTGTGAAGCACTGAACAAGGTATATAATTCACAGCGAAGTGATTGGGACCTACGCGTACCAGCAGTTTTGTGGGATTATAGGACAATGTGCAAGAAACTAATGAGATAGATGCATTCTAGGCTAGCCTATGGAGCAAATGTTGTAATATCGATGGAGTATATTATGCCTAGTCCACGCATAGCAGTGCCCATGGATATGACAGTTCATGGAGACTTGGAAGAAGGGATCGTGCAGCAGAACAAAGAGGAACACTTGGGACCTAATGAAGAGATCCAAAAGGGTAATCTTAGGCTCCAAGAGCTCATGAATGAAAAATCTCAGTTAAGGGAGAAAAGTGCTCTGGTGGAAGCAGAAGTCAAGAAGCTTGAGGAGGGAATAAAGAAGGATTTTCTCAATAAGAAAATTGTGGTGATAAAATAGGATGCACACAATTACATTGAAAAATTTGGGGACTACCACCGAGAGTTGATCAACTTGATACCTTAGATTGGACCATATATTACTAGAGGAGGCACCGATGGTGGCGTGATGTAGATGCTGAAGTGCACAACGTAGACAGTAAGGATAAAAGGCAGATTTTTTACAGGAAAAGTGATTGATGGTCCTTTGAAACCCGTATACAGGTGGCCTGACCACCTAACTAGCTATGGGAAGCACAGTCTTAGCACTCCAGGCAGTTGAAAGGAGGTGTGGGACTATAAAATACTCTACCCGAGAGTTGTGCAATGTCAGAGTTGCTCACAGGAGCAAAGTGTCACAGGGCCCATGACAACGTAAGGGTGGCTCCGTTGCCAAGTGTGTTGGATGGAAAGTGACCGTTGTAGTCACTATTCATGATGTGATGCTTGACTTGAGACCAAATGGAGTGGGTGACATGCCTTTAAGGTGCACTTTATGGGAAAGATTTGGGAAAATCTGCTGCAAAGGGAGCATTAATGGATCAGATTTAGTGGGAACGGTCAAATTTGAATTCAAAAGGCACTATAAATTGCAAAGGGCTACCCCGCAAACAACAATTGGTCATTCACAAATTGAGCTATCGTGCACCCAGAGTATTCTGAACCAAGACCTGTTTAACCTGTTGAGAGCATTGTTTGACCACTCGGTTGAGCAGTTGAGAGATTTCTGGACAAACACAATGGAAGCATCTGAATAAGTCAGGGAAATCAAAGAAATAATCGCTGAAGAGGCCACGGAGGCCATGACAGTAGAGGATGCCCCTAAGAGCGTCGAGATAGTTACGGAAATCCCTAAATTGGTGCGCACGCCAAGGCCCAAGAAATATAAGCAACCCATGATTCTGATGTGCATGTCCCCTCAAAACCTGCTAAGTAAATTGACCATGGAGGAAAGAGGGAAAGTAGTTAATTTGGAAACCGATGAAGAGGAGGAAGACCTTGAGGACATTTTGATCGAAGAGGATGATGACGAGGACATGGAGGAAGAAACTAAGGGTGCACGCTCTCCAATCATGTTTCTCGTGTATTTTCCTTCGCAGAAGGTGAAGGCAAAGGTGCCCAAGGACCTAGATCAGAGCAAGTGCTCTCTGTAGACTCCGCTGCTACTTGACGATATCATTTTTGAAGGAGTGCACCTGGGATGGGTGCCAAGTTTGAAGTTCGAAGATTGGGATCTCACCAACCACGAGAAATTCCCTTACTTAGCAACCACACATCTCATGAAGCCAAAGGAAAACACCACAGTGAGAGTCATAGAGTTGGATTCGCACAAGTAGTTGTGCGGAGTCAAAAAGTTAGGGTTGTTGAACCTGCTCTGGGCGCCACATTACCATCGCTCCCCAGTGACTATCTTCGTCATCAGGCAGCCACTCTGCCTAGTGCATGATGGGTGTTTGTGGCCAGAGGACCCCATCCCCATCACGAACCACCTGATCCATAGAATTACTCGACTCCCTTGTAAAGGGAAGACCCAACAGACATTTCGGAGGGTAAAAGCAGTGATTTGGCCATCGCAGAGGCCATGAAAAAGAAATATAAGATGGAGAAGAAAAAGAGGGGCTACGTGATCTCTAGTATCAACAGCAAGGAAGTCAGAGTTGATACTTTGATACTGGTGAGTAAGGTCATGCAGAAGTGCAGCGTGGATGAGGTGCCTGCATTGGTGGTTTCACATTCCGAGTAGTGTGCAGAGGGGGTCAAGTTTAACTGGTCTGAATTCTTGTGCAAGGAGTTATTGGAGAGTTGCCACGAGGCACATGAATAGGGGAAAACCTTCCACTATGCATGGCTTCTGCTATCCATAGTGTTGGCAGCTGGCGATTTACCTGAGGACAACTAGGTCCCCACAATTCCGAGGGATCTCTCGGAGGTCTCGATGTATGCTTCGTTGTGGGCCATTAAATATGCGAAGCAGATCTAAGATAGTAAGATATTTTGGGTGTTCATGGAGATGAACATCAGAATGGGGATTAACCACAAGCCACGGTTATCACCCACTATCTATAATAGCTTACAAAGCTTCATGGAGTTCAAGGCAGATTTCCACCACGTCTACATCAGGGCGCACAAGGACCCTGCGAAGAAGTAGAACCATTTACCATACCCGAGCACATATGATGTTATATTCGACATACTTGAGGTGTGGCTGCCAGAGTGGCACGCTCCAACCATCTCCATGACGGAAATGAAAAGGTCTGCTACGTAGCGGAAGAAGGAGACAAAACTGTGGATGGTGCAGTTAGTAGAGAAGAGAAGAAAAGAGGCCGCAACAAAAGCACAAAGGGCAGTAGACAAGGAGTGCGAGGGTCGAAAGTTGCCTTCGCCTGAGCAGGAACAAGAGATGGAGATAGAGACAAAGGAAGGTTGCACGGAACTACAAAAATCGACAGCACCATTAAAGCGCCAGTGCCCGAGAGAGAAGGTGGGGCCACGAAAGAAGTCGAAAGCATCTAAGACTTCTTTCAACTTGATCACCCTCACTAAGGGAGATCTACATGATATAGGGGATATGGTGCACCAAGTCACTATGGAGGCCCTTCAATAGTTGGCAGGGGAGAATCAAATTGTGTTGGGGGCTTTCCGGGCACAGATTTAGGAGTTGCAGGTGCACACTCCCCAGGATGGTACTCTCTCGACCAGCCTTGCAATAGGAATGGCCATGACTAAGGAAATGTTGCGTGCCCGCACGGCCAACATAATAGTGCTACCAAAGGGGGAACCGGTTATAGAAAATGAGGCTGATAGGCCTACGGTCAGTGCGTTGAAAGGGGTAGGAATCAATATGGCTACGCTCCCTCGGGAGACACTCTATGTCCTACAGGATGGAGTGACTACAGAACTGCGGGCTAGGGAGGGTCGTGCGCTGCAGGTGTTGAGTGAACAAAGAATCAACATGGAACAACTGAGCCTGTAGCAAGATGAGGTTGTGGCACAAAACCAACAAATGGTGCAAGTGTTTGAGGAAGCCTGCTAGATGGTCCCTAAGTTGGCCATCCCAGCAGAGGCACCAACAAAGGTGTGCATCCAGAGGTTAGCAACAGGAGTGCGCGAGGCGTGAGAAGAGATGGCCAAGGTTTAGCTTAGGCTAAACCTTCAGATAATAGAGCTACGGTTGAAGGTGTAGCCTTCCACTCCTCTAGAAGTAAGGAAACAACGTGCCAACGCCATTACATCTGGGATGGAGGAGATCAACAGTTTAGTGAAGGACTGCACCAAAATGTTGGAAGAATCATTTGAGGTCCTCACCACCCTGTAGGAGGACCCAAACATACAACGCTTAGCAATGGAAGCACGTGAGCTACAACAACAGTACGAAAACGTCAAAGGGACCACGCAAATGGTGGCCCTTACACAGAGGCCCACACAGATGCAATAGGCCAAAGTGCTTAAGAAGAAAGTAGACACAACATGACACAGAGAAGCGGTTTTGAAAGCGCATGTCCAACCTTATATAAATTAGGCCTTCATAATCACAACAACAATTGAAGGCAAGCTTGCACAAATGCACAAGACATAGGAGCAAATACAGTGAAGCAGTTTAGATACCACAGTCTCTGAACAATGCGTGTAGGAGATACAACAGGCTGTTGCTCAGTGCGCTGCCAACCTTGCAGTAGCCGAGTAGAGTTGGGAGGTCTCTGCGCAATGATCTCTGCACCAACAGAGTGACTCGAGGGCGAGTCATGATGTTTGTGTTGGGGGCCTGTTGGGCGTGGGATCCCCCTAAGGCAAGTTTTTGAGCTTAAACCCCAAGTTTCGACTAAGTTCAATGTAAAGACTCCCTGATTTGTGGGCGTGGAGCATGAAGTTGTAGTTAAGTCACAGGGTTGTCTGCCCTTACTTTTGTAAGGTAATTTCTACTTGAGAGTTCTAACCATGGTCCGCAGACCATCGGATTGTATAAATAGAGTGAGACTCTAAGTGTAAAGAGATATCGAAGGAATCCAAAATAGAAGATCTAAGAATGAAGCATTGAGTCTAAGTGTAAAGGCGAGTCTTTGGGTCATAGAGTAGGAGAAGGCTCTGTAGCTGAGTGTGCAGTGGCCTAGTATTCCGCAACTAAGTGTGTGGACCCCTGTAGTTGAATGTGTAGGGCAGGTTGAGTCTATAACCGATTAAAGCATTAATAAAGAGAAGTTTTACATTATATCTGTGTATCTTTTCCTGTTTTACGCATTGAAGTATATTGGGTATGAATTGCAAGTTTACTGTTTATTTGTTGCATTAAGTTATATGAATGCATTGAATAAGTGAATATAATATAAAGTATCTATTTACATGAAGATAACTAACTGTTATAAGAAGATAAGTAAGATCCATGGTGAAACTTGGGGAAATAGCATAGATAGCTACTTTAGCAGCGCGAGATCTCCTCAGCCCCTGGTTAGGTTTACGCGAAGGTGAGTATAACAGGGCATGAAGGATATGCAGGTTAGGAAAGTGCACTAAGGTATTCAAAATTGGACCAAATCGACCTCTCAAACATCTCAAGAGTGCGGAAACTTGTTTCCAGCATACCCCCATACTACTTCGGGTGAGACCTTAGTCCGCACTCTACAGGTTGTTGCCGAAAGGGCCAGTAGTATAGGGATTTGTTTGGGTAAATAACTCTGAACCTGGGTCAGGCCCCCATAAAGGCAACATGATGCTACTTCATGGGAAGAAGTGGAATCTATTGTTTATAGGTAACTTGTGGGTTCACTAAATTATTTGGTGAACACATGACCGGATATGTGCTATGTAGTTAACCAACTTGTCAAGCGATGGTTAGGCCTACCAAGCTGTATTGGAAGAAGGAAAAGCATGTGTTAGGTACCTCAAGGGCACTACTCAGTATGGATTATGGTACAGATGGACAAAGGGAGTCAAGATTCAAGGCTCCACCGATGCAAATTGGGCAGGGAGTCCATTCGATAGGAAGAGCAAAACAGGAGGGATCTTTAATATTTGGTTACCAGTGGTTTTATGGTACAACAGGAAATGAAGATCCGTTGCACTCAGTTCTTAAGAGGTAAAGTACATGGTTGAAAGTCAGGCATCATGTGAGGCCATCTAGATGAGGAAGTTTTTGGTTAGTTTGTTTGCTCAGTAGATGGATCCAACTATGATTTATGACAATAATCAGAGTTGTATCAAACTCTCTAAAAATCTAGTTTTTCATGATCGCTACACACATGATATCTGATATCATCATATTCAATATTTTGTATTGCTACAGATTATGTTTTTGGGGTACATTCCCACAGAGGAGAAAGATTTTGACATTTTGACAAAGGAATTGTCAAGATGTAAATCCGAGTTTCACATAAATAGGATTCGGGTAGCTGATAATCAATTTCTTGTTGAGAGGGAGTGTTGAGAAATGGCAACAAGAAATTCTAGTTTAATTTGTTATTGAATTAAACTGTGAATTGAAATAGAATTCTATTCTCATAGCATCTTGTAAATAATTAATTAAGTTTAATTAACATAATTAGCTTAGGAATTTAGAGTTGGAAGTCTTTTTGTAGTTATGTATATGTTTTCCCTAAATTTTAAGGGTCAAGGATGATTTTATTTGAGTTGTAATTAGATAACTCATTTTGACTGAGTTATAGATAGCTACACTAGTTATAACTATTTGTGGAACTAGTAGAGGTCTAGTAGTGAGTTCATGCATTGGTGAATCCTCAGTGCTACTACAGCTAATTGAAGATTCCCTCATGAGAAACTCATGCATGTCAGTTCATAGAAATACCCAGTTGAGACTATAGTGCAGGGAAAATGTATTATCAGTTGTAGAATGATCCCAGTTGTACAGGTAATGCATGAAATCAAAGAAGGACCTAGTTTTGGATTGCACGATTATGGAGGAAGGATTTACCAATTAAATATGGATTGATACTCACAGGAATTGTGTAAGGAAATAGGGGTTTGGCAGGTAGTAGAATTGGCTAAGTGCTGGCTAAAACATGCTTATGAGGCAGAGAGTTGATCATACTTGTGCAGGAATTGTTCTAATGAGAACAAGCTTTGTATTATCACTTAGATTTCTAATTAATGCAATAGATAGTTGAGGTTTTGAGCAGTGGCTTTCCCCAGAGAAAGAATTGTGTTATGTGCCTTTTATTATCTTCCTCTTGTCGATTATTTTTTTCATTGATCTATTAGTTTTCGTTGTTTAAAGAGTAGAGTATATTCTTGTCTTATGTTTTAGTACATTACTTGAGCTGTAAATCTACAAGAAAATATACAATAGGGCATGTCATCTCGTCCACATTTACCAATGCCTCCCCTTGCACATAGTAAACGCCCACTCCAGTCGATAGAGCCTCCCCACTCATGGATCACCTAATGATATAGATCCCCACATACTAAGATCCATTGCCATAATAACCAAGCCCGAAAACCACTTGATATTGCATGCATTCAAGATCAAACTCATTCTTCTTTACTCATTTCTCACTAGCCCTTTTCTGGGGCCACCCTTACATGTTACAACAGATCAAGATGGATGCACCACTACTTCCTACATTTGGCCTGTCATCCACCCATATTATATAGACCATCTTCATACCTTCATCCACCTCACAAACCCAACATGGAGACCAACCAATGGGGACCCCACCGTCAGCATAAAAAATATACCTCCATACAAGTTACCATTCTCATGGGGCCCCTGTCTCTAGTTTAGTACATCCAAATCACCTTCATATTCTTTTTCCAAGTGTACAAATATTGCTTTCCAGGAAAAAACCTCCCACCCATATTTTCATGTATTTTACCTGGTGATAGTTTCTAGTCACCGTTGGTTAGAGCTTGCACCTTAACCATATTCATTTACCATCATCACTCCAGCCAGAGTATACATAAACCCACCCTAGAAATCCTACCGACTCTAGGACCATCCCTTTCCACTAAAGTGTTTTGATTGTCACCATCTGCATAATAGCTCTGACCTCAGACCTGTTGTCCATATCCACTCATATCGTCTATTGACATTATCATGCCTTGTCTGACCCACACTATTATAGTATATTTACACCTTATATTGATTCCCCGACACAACATGTTAGGTAGTTGGAACTTCTTTCCTATCAACACCAACACTCATATTGTTGGGTTGTGTTATATCCTTTCCACATAGTTAACAGGGGGTTTGAGGGGTACCCGTAACCCCACTTTATGGGTTCCGGGGCAGCGCCCCGGAAAAGTTTTGTTTTGGACCCTATATTAGGTTGGCAGACCCACCTATGGTTTTGTGCATGATTTTTTCACATGTTTTTTGGACACGATGGTTTTCGGTCCATGGTTTTGGACGCGATGGTTTTCGGTCCATGGTATTGGATGCTTCGGCATGTATAAATATGTATTGTACATTGAAAGGAACATAATGAAAAATCAAGCTGGTAGTCCCGGTTTTGGGATCCAGTGGGAAATCTCTCTGTATATGTGTTTTATGTGTTATGCTCTCGCATTTTTATTTTTCATGTGATTTAGAATTCGTATGCAGGTAATTTCTGTAAGGGGTTAAAACCTACACATATTACAATATTGAGGCAGTACATTTGATACTCCACCATTGATGATATATCATCAGGTGGCACAATGGGAATCACTATTTCCCACTGATTTATTTGGTCCACTTGACATTCGACACCAACACAAGTTTTCATGTCAAGGTGGTACCATAATTAATGACCATAGCGATTCTTTCATTTTGTCAAAGACCTTCACATCCCTAAGCACATCATTCAACAATGCTTACATCATCATATGAGGGAGGTACCCAAAGTCAGAGATCCATGCATACCTCAACACTTCATTCAATAGTGTTTCACCCTTTTTATGAATGGGGGAACCAAATTCATTCTATTTGAAGAAACACCCTTGAGGGAGGGCATCAACAATTATCGTCATCAACCATCAACATGTCAACCACCATAATGTTGACTAGATAGAACCATTTCCTATCTGATTGTAATAATTCATCACTAGTCATCATAATGAGCATGGGATATGCCTGCCTCATATAGACACTTTTTTACTGTCTATGTTTTCTTTAGAGGATGGTTATCCTTTATACTCAGACAAGGGGTTTCACTACTCATCTCCATAACAAGTTATCCTCTCCCTCAAAAAGTTGATCAAGTTCTCTATTAGAATAAAATACGTGATGCATTTCAGCTATACATTTTATTCAACCTCATACATTAGGGGGCTAATGTTAACAACAAAAAATCATGCACATGTTTGCATACTCCAAAAGACAGTAAAATATGTCCAGCAGAATGCACAAGTGAAGATTTTCCAGCTAAATACATCATGAAGGTTAAAAATTTAAATTTCTCCTATGGTACAAAGTTTATAAGGGTAAAAATTAAGGACTCCATGGCTATTTCTTCGACAGTTGTGTACCATCCAGAATTTTCTTCGAAAGCCATGCAGTCGAGAAAATGGACAGCGCAATGAATTCGGAACCACTTCACACACTTGGACCCTGACAGGATCTCAATCCAAGACAACTGAATTCAAGTCACCCTAAAGATATGCAACCCTCAATGGAATCATGTTTTCCTAATCATGAGTCATTGTCATGAATGAACTAAGAGAGGGAAGATGGATTCAAAAATTCTATATAAATAGGTCATGGGAGAACCAAAATATGAGAAAGTGGTATGCTAGCCAAATTTATATCAGAGCGAACCAACACTCCATTGTTGAAGCCAAACAAACGTAAGAGCGCTATAATGTTGTCCATTTTCCTTCTAATAGATCCATCATCTTAGTAAGAGGAGAAGAGTCCACCATTAGAGAGTCTTCATACTTGTTTGAGAGAGAGGAGAAGCTTCCAAAGAGATTGAGGAAAAGAACCTCCTTGCTTAGGATTTTTGAGAACAATAGCTCAAAGAATTCTCTTCAGGTATTTAAGATTCATCTATTGTACTCAACTTCTACTACCAATAGCCAATAAAGGGAGCTTGTTTTCCATTATTTTGTTGGCTTGTTTTCTCCATTGAGAATTGTTTGTGTATTTATATCTTTGTTTAGTTCCTATTTGTATATGAATTGTTTTTCACTATTTGCAATGCTTTTTTTATCTAAGCCTATTCACTAACAACACCAACTCTATATATGATCCTTTGTAGGGAACAACCAATTGCTAAGGCGGTGTCTTTTGCTACACCATTGCCACAAAAACAATACCACAACAACCATCAAAGCGTTGGTTGATTCTATAGAGAAACGAGGGGAAATCCCACCTATTTTGGAGAATCTAGATAGTGAAGGAGAATAGTTTCAGTTTTTTGACAAGGACCACCCTAATTGTTGGGTTGTGCTATATTCTTTCCATGACTAGCTCCCCTAGTTAACTGGGGGGCTAGAAAGGGGGCAAAGTCCCCCCTTATTTGTGGCGATGGTCCAGCGAGGGTGTCACATGGGGGCAACAGCCCCCCCTGTACAGGGGGTTTGAGGGGGGTGGTTATCCCCCTTTTAGGGGGTCTGAGGCAGCACCTCAGGGCTTTTTTTTTTGGACCCTATATTAGGTGGGCAGACTTACCTATGGTTTTGTGCATGGTTTTCACACATGGTTTTGGGCACGATGGGTTTTGGTCCATGGTATTGGATGCTTTAGAATGTATATATATGTATTGTAACATTGAAAGGAACATAATGAAAAATCAATCTAGTATTCACAGTTTTGGGATCTAGGGGAAAATCTCTATATATTTGTGTTTTATGTGTTATGCTCTCACATTGTTTATTTTCTGTGTTTTAGAATTGATATGCAGGTAATTTCTCTACGGGGTTAAAACCTACACTAATCACATCACAGATCCTAATGGTAAATGAGAATATTCTTTAGATTTAGCAGAAGAGGAAGAGGACGAAGGCGAAGACATGGTTGATGTAGATTTTGGTTGGATGGACCAAGGTCCACTCGCTCTTTTGGCCAACCTTCACAAGATACCCAAACATCCAGAAAAGCTGCTATCCAATTTCGATCCGGATAAGAAGACTAAAGCCAAAGATCATATAGATGAGTTATACATGCATCTATGGATTTTTCAGGTACATTTTGATGATGTCATTTGAAGACTCTTTTAGTATACCTTATAAGATTTTGTATGGTATAACAGTCTTCCATTCAATTCAATATGAAACAGGAGGGAGTTTAAAAAGTTATTTATGAAAAGATTTATTGATGATAAGACTCCTGCCATGTTGTTGAAAGAACTTGGGAATTTGAAAGTGGGGGGAAAAGAAAGAATCAAAGATTTCAATCAGAGGATTACGAAATTGTTGAACAAGTTCCCCACATATGTGCAAACTCATGATGATATCTCTAGAGATTATTACACATATTCCTTTCCAACTAATGTTTCCATTTTCATCAAGAGAGTTACGAAGGAAACACTAGCCTTGAAATTTGCAGAATCTCTTGTTGTAGAGAAATATTGGTGATCCATTGGAGTCATCGTAGATGATGATGATTCCAAAGTGTTGGGACAGGGTCCCCTAGGGTCAATTTTGGGGAAAAAACATAAGTTTTGGTGAAAAAAGCCCAAGTTTTTCTATAAATAATGTAAAGTCTCCACAAAATGTGGTCGCAGAGAGTGTAGACGGTAAAGTTCCATAAAGGGTTTTACCCT
Source organism: Pinus taeda (assembly GCA_000404065.3). NCBI lineage: Eukaryota > Viridiplantae > Streptophyta > Pinopsida > Pinales > Pinaceae > Pinus > Pinus taeda. The sequence goes on along the minus strand of APFE030890713.1, from coordinate 51,331 downwards.
TCTGTTATGTAAGTTGTGTTGGCTTGGATAGACCTACCCATGGTCCACGGACCATGGGATTGTATAAAAAGGAGAGCCTTAGAGAGTCTAAGGCATATATAGTAATGAAGAATGAAGATGTAATGGGTCATTAAGAGTAAGAGCGAAGAAGTACTAGAGTAGAAGAGAGGCTCTGCAGCTGTGTGCGCAGAGGCCTATAATAGAGTCCATAGCTGAGTGCGCAGACCCCTGCAGCTGAGTGCACAAGGAATTCTTGAGTATGTAATAAGAACTGAAGCATTAATAAAGAGGTTATTCGAGCAATTCTTGTGTTGTTTCCATTTATTTCTGTTATGAATGAATGTGCTATTATGTTGTGATGAATGATGGGTTTATGAATTAACACTATATTGATTCCCGATTTTACATGGTTTACATTATCATATGAATGCAAGTAATAATAATTTTTTATATGAAGAATATCTTATTTCATGTTAATACTATCAAAAACTTAAGATGATCTGGGAAGAGATAGACTTAAGGTTTGTTATAGAGGCGTGAAAGTGGGTGAATCACCTGTTTAGGGTACGTGAAAGACAGTCGTAGACCTTTGTGGAGGTCTAGGATTTGATTAAGAAAATTTATATTCATAATCCCTCAGGGCTTATTGATCTGTGTGAATGAAGGTTTAGGGAATAAATGAAATCACACTAATCTCTGCGTGTGGAAACTTGGTTTCAGCATCCCCCCATACTTCTTCAGGTGAGACTTCAGTCCGCGCTCTACAGGTTGATGACGCAAGGGCCAATACTGTAGTGATTTGTTTGGAAAACTTACTCTAAACCTGGGCCAGGACCCCCTAAGCCAACAAATGGTTCCATTGCCAAGACCAGGATCTTCATAAAGAGATGTGTGATGTCAAATCATTGGAATCCAACAAAGAAGGAAATTGAGGAGTGGTGGATAGAAGGATCCATGAATTCACAGCGTGTTAGCACCTAAATCTGCCTCAGGCTGAAGGAAGGAAAAATTCAGGGTAACCACAAACCATGCTCAGTCTGGTAGCTAGCCTTACCAGAACAGGAGAGGGCTCTCTCCAAGTCACACTCAGTGCATAAGTAAATGAAATGGCCTGAGATGACTTACAATGAACTATTTGCTTAGGCTAGTAACTGGAAATGAAAATAAGGAATGATTTTTATGAATGACTGTATTTCTGGGATGTTATGGGACCACTGGACCTCAATGAACAGAGAACTTAAAATGAAGGCACAGACTATTTCATGAGGCAAGGTAGGCTGAAAGCATAGCAATTTAGTTTTAAAATGTGGTAGGATGGAAATATTGATTAAGAAGTTGAAAAGGGCATGGGCGACATGAATCCTTTTCAGACAGAAGAATGAACGTTGTATATGAAATTTTCCCACAGGTAGAGCAATAGAATTGAATTCTACCTGATCTCACTCAAAAAATTGCACCAGAAATGGATACGAAATGAAACTATGGAACATAACAAAGAAATGGACAAAATGATTAAGAAGTTGAAAAGGGCATGGGCGACATGAATCCTTTTCAAATAGAAGAATGGACACTGTATATGAAATTTTCCCACAGAGGTAGAGCAATAGAATTGAATTCTACCTAATCTCACTCGAAAAATTTCACCAGAAATGAATGCGAAATGGAATACAAAACATAACAAGATACATGTGAAACATAAGAGAAACACTCGCTATACTCACAACCACAGGAATCTCATGAAACAGAGCTGCTGCCTTTCATTAATTCTCTGTAAAAATATACAATGCAGAAACAAAGTTTCTTTCCCACAGTCTCCCAGAAGTTACAAACCAACCAACCCTTTGCAAATAACTTGCATACAATATATAGAATGTGCGAGGAAGAGATATAACGGCCAGGGGTTGGGAAGTTACTCAAATCATTTCGAAATGGAGATGGAGAGCCAACCATCAGCGACAGGTGCAGCGCTGCAAATATGACATTTGGCTTTGGGGTGATCGTTTGCCTTCCTTCGCCACTTGGATAGAAGCCAATCTGGAAAAAAAACAATTTGAATGCCCCCTTTGGTGCCAAAAAACCGAAGTGTAGATGAGCAGGCCCACTTGGAGAAGTCGCGAACCGAAATTTCGCAAAACGGAAGCAAATTGGCAAATTTTTCTTTGTGCGCCGCGCCATTTTCTCTATGCATCGCGCTACTTTGGGGCCTATTTTGGGGCACTTCCAGGTGTTCAAAATGTGCCCAAGTGGGCTTGCTAGAAATCTTGGCCTGTCTACCTTCTAACCCCACTAGAATTTCTGAATTGGAAGCTCATTTGATCGTCCAAACCTTCATTCTCCCAAGATTGCTTTCTGTGTGTCCAGAAAGTGGCAGAAAGGCCATCTTTTGGTGTTTTTTTACCTTTAGGAGACCCAAGACTTATCAAAATTTCTAGTTCAGATACTAGTAGATGTATTTTTCAATGTTGAATCCAAAAACGTAAATATTTTCTTGATTGGAGTGCTAGAATTTTAGCGCCGCACAGGGAGAAAATCCCTGTTTTTTGACCAAAACATTTCCCTGTGACCAAAATTTGCCCAAATTTTTTGAGATTTGGCCTAGAAGTTCTCTATGGGGTGCTTTGCTGAGTCAAGGAGGCCTCAGCCAAGATCTTGAGCCTATCTTGCTCTTTTTCCCTTTTTGCTCTTTTTGTGGCTTTCCTTAGTTTTTCTTTCAAACTCCTTATTTGGGCTCTCAAACTCAAGTTCTGTGCCCTGTAATGACGAGCCATGTGTCTCAGCATTGTGTTTTCTTTGTCGGCCTTGTCTAACATTTTGTCCAGGTGCATGTTGACTCTCTCAAGAACAGACTCACGATCATCCATAACCTGTTGCTCCAATGAAGTGAATTCAATCCTCCTCTGCTGGGCAATTAGGCGACCCTCATGGATGTTCTGCAGCTCCATGATCACATGCTGGTCTTCTAGCTGTTTGTTCCTCTGCTCCAGATAGTTGATGACCCATCTGGACCTCTCAAAATTGAGCATCAAGTCTTTGATTTCTGTGTCCTGCTCCTGAATAATCATCCTAAGTTTGGCATTTTCTGCCTCTGTCTCTTCATCCGGAATGAGGATGACACTGGTCCCTTGAGCAACTGATGGCTCACCCGAAGGCCCCTCCTCATGCATTGGCTCCTTGCCTCTGTCTTGTTCCTGTGTTTTTGATGCCGGAAGCGAGGCCCCTTCCACCCCAGGTGGAAATAACACTCGCTTTACTGCTGCAAACAAAGGCCTAGTGCCTTTCAGATAGCCTCTCTAATATGTGATGGAAAATGGCACCACAGTGGTTTCATGGTGCTCATGCTGATGAGAAGTACCCCCTATCTCATGTTTTGCCTCTGATACCACCTGTGGAGCGCTGAAGAAGTCACAGGAGATGAAGTCCTCCCAAGCAATGCCCTACAATCTCAACTGATGGTCCACCAAAATTTGGATAAGAGCAAAGTGATATACGCTGTTGAGCTGCTGCCAAGGGGTCTTATGCTGCATGAATTTTATCATCCTCTCTATGTTCCCGCAAATGAAGAATGGGAGGTTCATCATACGCACCCTGGTGAACTGCATGAGTAACCTGATGTGATAGGCATAAAGGCGAGAAAACCTCCCCTCACAACTGAAGTATTTCATGATCAATCTCATGAGTGGAGAATAATCATCTCTCATAAATCTGAATGGGAAAACTCTCGTGAGCTGACTCAAACAACTGGCTTTTATGTAAGGTTCATAAAGTTCCCTCTCCACCTTCATCTTCTTGTGCCACTATTCTCCAACATTTGGTATGCCTGTTGCCACTGATATGGTTTAGAGTGTCAATGTGAAAGTGACCCTCGCCAAGATAGACTCTCCTCCCTGTAGGTGAAGTGCAAAGAGGTGGACCAACTCATGATGAATCCTAACATTTGCCACCCTCTGAAAAAATTTGAAACATGCCGAGTGCTGGAAGCAAGACATAGCGAGAGGGCATGCCTGCAACTCTGTGAGGGTGTTTGGTTCATCCCTGACATGTCTGCCGCTCCTAGGTCTCCGGGGAGCCTGTTCTCTTGAGGCTGTATCACTGTGGGTTTCCCCCTCATAATCTGATGCAGTCTCCAATGCCATTGCTGCTGTTTGTACCTTGAATTTCTTCGCTACCCTCTGAAACCACTAAACTGATAGATGCTCTGCAAATCTATCACCAAGGGGACAATAAAACAAGGGAGATTAGGAGGGGAATGATGAAAAGAGGAATAGGGGTTTAAAAGGAGAAATTTATCAGGGATTTGGGAGTGTTTGAGTATGTTGTTGATGGGGTATGGTTTGGATGTTTTGAGCCATAGGAATAGAGGGGACAAATGGATATGATTACAGTGGAGCTAGGGTGATTATTAGGGGAAACTGCTATAGGGGGATTAGCTGATAGAGGTAGGGTAGGAGCATGCTTTAGCAATAAAGTCACTGTAGCAAAACCCTAGCTTTCTTGACCTTCTTTATGTCATCTTTGTTTTACTTCTAAAAATTTTGCATTTGATTTCATGGTCGTCATAATAACATTCCCCTTCATGTTTAAACACCAATGATGAAGGTAGTTGGGCTACCTCTCCAACCTTGAGGGTCATTCATAAAATTTTTGGGCAATTTAGTGAATTTTGGGCTTATAAGTCTGTGCGCCGCACGCTCTGCCTAGTGCACTGCATGCCGGGTATGCGCTGCGCCAGTGGCAATTTTGCACTGTGTCTGAGCTCCCAGTGCGCCGCGCCACCTTGTGTGTGTGCCGCGCACTATAAAAGACACCCAACTTGCTTTGAAAAACAAGGGAGGGCGTTTTAGTGGTGAATTTAGGATGATTTTCTTAGGAAACACGATGGAGGGGAGGTGAGAATGATGAGGGGTGAGGGGACAAGGGGAGTGGAGCAGAACCTTGGTGGCATCATCACAATTTTGCAACCCCATTTATCATTTTTCTTGGTGATCTTTTCCATGGATGGCCTTGTGCTTTTGGGTACCATTTAAACATCTTATAAACACCATATCATTGACAAAATTGATGTACAAGAGGTGTCATAAAGCCTACCTTTTGATTTGATGGGCTTTCAAAAGATTTGATACGGTTTTGCCTTGTTTTTGAGCTGCTGGATTGTGTGTGCCACGCGCTCTTCCCAGTGCCCCGTGCACCTTATATGTGCCGCGCCTGTGTATTCATTCAACAGCAGGCTGGCTGTGTATGCGTCGCGCTCCTGCTTGTGTGTGCCGCGCTTCCCAAATCACCTACCAACTCACTCAAACACTCACCAATCTCACTCTCCCACCTTTTGCAATGCCTTTCTAAGTCTCTAATGGCACAATGGCTTTGCTTTGGGCCACAATCTGTATTTATAGGCTTGATAGAAACTAGTTTGATTTTTTCCTCTTTAAAAACCCATTTTCTAATGTTTGTGTTCTACACTTTTGCATTGACCTTTAAACACACTGATTTTCGCTTTTACCTTGAAATTTTGGCTCAAATGATGAAATCTTTGGCATTCCTTTGTGGGGATTGTGTGACTGGGCCTCCGGCTTTAACATCCCTGACTGCATCTGAAAATGTCAATTGTCGATTTCTGGAAACTTTTGTCATAGTTGACCTTGCTTGACTTTTCTTCAAAACAGAGTTTTGAAGAAGAGTCGATGTCTCTTGCGGTGATGCTGAAGCTTTCTGCACTGTAGGTGTATCAGGTCTCCCTCTGGCCTACATGGCTTGTTTCTTGACATGTTTTTTCAAGGACCAAATTGATGAATTTATAGACTCAAACCAAAAATGACTTTGTCCTAAAGTAGGACCAGACCTTGACTATCATGAATTTCATTGATTTTGGACCAAGACCTGAACCAGCATGGGTCAGACATGAGGGAAACTGACTAGCATGACTTTCTCTATCAGGTCATGGACTCATACTTATTTACTTATTTACAAAACTAGAGTGACCAAGAAATTGACTCAAACTTGTCAATTGGAATAACTCAAAAACTAACTGTACATACTGAAACCAAACTGAAATAAAAAATGGTATTTACAATGACAGTGGAAGTAGTGTTCATAGATCAACAGTGATACCGTTTGAGCAGCCGACCATTGATCGGCCCTCTAGGACAATCTTCTCTGCTTATTTCCTTGAGAAGAAAGGCATTCTGACCCCTGTATGTTGCGATTTTGAAAGGACCTTTCCACAAATTTTTGAACTTTTCGTGCTTGCTTTTCTCCTCGTTTCTTGCATCCCATTTCAGTACTATATCATCCACCTGAAATCTATCATCTTTGCCTTTATATCATAAATTTTCTTGATTTTCTCCTGCAATTTGGATGTGTTTTTGAAGACTTCTTCTCTTGTTTGTTGTAAGTGGATCATTTGATTCAGCCTTCTCTGCATGGGATCTTCCTCACTGCCAGCCTCTTGAAGGAGTTTGATCACCGGGGCAGCAAGAGAAGAAGGAAATACTGTGTCCACTCCATAAACAAGCTCAAATGGCGACATACCAATGGATTTTTTGTGAGTGATCCGATCTGCCCAAAGCGCATGAAACAACCTCTTGTTCTAGCTCTTCTTATTTATTTCCAGCAGCTTCTTGATGATGTTGACTAAAGATTTATTTGAAGATTCTGCCAACCCATTGCCTTGCAGATGATAGGCGGTTGAATGACCCAGAATTATGTGATACTTATGACAAAATTCTACCATCCTTTTTGATTTAAATGTTGTTTCATTAACAATGATTATTTTGTTGGGACAACCAAAGTGAGACAAGATGTTATTTTCGAGAAATGAAATGATTACCGTGTCCTTCGCTTGTCTGGTAGGGGCTGCCTCCATCCATTTTGTGAAGTAGTCCATGGCTGTAAGGATCCATCTATGCTGTCCAGAAGATGCGGGATGAATTTCCCCAATGAAATCCAACCCCCACTGCTGGAAAGGAGCGCTCACTTCGATAGGCTTGAGTGGCAAAGGCTGTAATTTCTGTTTTCCTTCGAAAATTTGACACTTATTACAACACTTTACCATCTTATGCACATCAGCAAACAAAGTAGGCCAGTAGTACCCTGCTCTCAAAATTCTGTTAGTTGTTGATTTCCAAAAAAGATGACCACCACACTCTCCTCCGTGGAAATCTTCCATGGCTTTCTTTGCCTCCTCTTCCACCAGGCAGTTTAACAAAATGCCACCGGGGTATTTTCAATACAATGCAGAATTCAAAATACAAAACTTGGCAGCTTTCAATTTAAGTGTTCTCGCTTTGTTTCTAGTCATGCCAGGGGGTGGTGATAGATTTTGCAGCACATATATTATATCAGAATACCATGGGGACAATGCAAACATTTCGGATATCTAAAATGGCGTTCCTTCCTCATTTTCATCGGTCAGGGCAGCGATCAGATTTATGTCCAATGCATGCAAATTTGATTAAGCCATTAGCTTCGCCAACCCCTGTCCTTTGATCAGCTTTGTAGGCTTTATCTCCACATCATATTCTAGCAAGGCTACAATACATTTGCCTCTTCTCCCTTCCAGATCGGTCTGTACCAAAACATCTTTTACAGCAGTATTAGGAACATAGGCCAGAATGTGAGAATGTAGGATATATACCAGGAAATCTTTCAATGATTTCACCAAGGCTAGGGCTTGCTTCTCAATGATGTTATACTTTAAAGCTGCGTCTCTTATAGCTTTGCTGAAAAATGAAATGGGTATTTCATGACCCTCTCTCTTCTGCAATAGTACCGCTGCCATAGTATGCTCCGAAGCAAAAGAAAATACTATGAAATCCTAAGTATACTCTGAGCTTACTAGAACTGGAGCTGAATAAAGGGCCAATTTGATCAAGTTGAAATATTTTACCACCTCATCAGTCCATTTCACCTGGCTGTCCTTTTTAAGCATGTTGGTCATTTCTTTCAAGTGTTCTGCAAGATTGGGTACAAAACGACGCAGAAAATTCATCTTACCATTGAATGATTGTATTTCCTTTTTGTTTCTAGGCAGATCGATTTGTTGAATTTCTTGGACACGTGCGGGATCTATGCGGATGCCATCTTTCGAAATGATATGCCCAAGTAATTTTCCTTCCTCCATGGCGAACAAGCTCTTCTTTGGATTCAACGATAAACCATATTTCCTACATTTTTGAAAGATAATTTTTAGGTGATGCATGTGTTCATCGGATTTTGAAAACACCGTCAAGTCATCCAAGTACACCACCAAAAATACATCCTTCTCATTTGCAACTGCCAAGTCCATTGCACGCTGAAATGTGGCACCTGCATTTTTTAAACCGAATGGCATTTTGGCATAGTGAAAGGTTCCCCATGGAGTGATGAATGCTGTCTTGTCTCTATCATCTTCATAGACGGAAATTTGGTTATATCCGGAATAACCATCAAGCAATGACATACAAGATGCCCCCACTACTCATTGAAGTATATGGTCCATCTTGGGCAGCGGATAGTTGTCCTTCAATGAGACCTTATTCAGATTTCTGAAATCAATGCATAGGCAGATCTCACCAGTCTTCTTACATACAGGCACTAAGTTAGATATCCAATCTGAAAATCTGATGGGCATAATGATACCTGATTTGAACAACCTATTTACCTCCTTTTTGGTGGACGGCAACAACTTTGGATTTATCCTCCTTAGCTTTTGTCAAAATGGTTTTTGGTTGGGCTTGATAGGTATCATATGCTGAATGATATTTGTATCATAGTTCTCTAATCAGAATAAACTGCAAATGAAGCCATCAAATTGATATATTTGTCTTTGATCTTTGGCGGTAACGCTTTAGACAATTTTACCAACTTTGGATTGGTAGTTGTACCGATGTTGACCTCTTATACTCCCTTTTTTGTCGGCTGCAATGTTGGTTTGTGGGCTACATCATCCTGATCAAAAAGTTCTTCTAGAGGTATCAAGCCTTTAGGAATGATGTTATTCTTCAGCTGCATTACATCCATTTGATTGATTTGCTCTTCATCTATACCATTCCCTTTGTCTTCATCATTTTCCACATCGATTGAGGTTTCTTCGAACTTTCCTTTGTTGAGCAGAAAATATTTAATCTCCTCGTCATCTTGAAATACTTGCTAATGTCGCTGATTGTCTGGAATGGTTGGATGGTGCTTGACATGGATTTCAAATTTATTGCTGGAGTTCATGGGGATCTTCAAGCTGCTCGTTGCCTTGGCAAGAGCATCAGCAATACTATTTTGGATTCTTGGCACACATGTCAAAGTGTATTCGGAAAACAGCTTCAAGATGCCCAAAACTGCATTTCGATAGGCCCGCATCCTAGGATGTTTTGCTTGATATTCACCTCTGACCTGTTTTATTACCAACTCGGAGTCACCATATATTGAAATCCTCTTTGCATTCAGCTTTCTAAGAATTTTCAGGCCAGCAATCAGAGCTTCATATTCATCTTCATTATTTTAACATTCAAAGGCCAGCTTGTAGGAGCAAATTCTCACGCTACTAGGTACTTTGTTTGGGGCGGAGAAAGGACTGCTGATGCAGGAGCATCGAGACCGTCCTCATTTGTAAATCTGGAATAAAGAGGGGGTGTGATAATTTTAGTATTTTGTTATGTAAATATTCTTTTTCTAAAAGAATATGAGAGAATAAATTAGAAAAAGGATTGGGATAGGATTCTATGACTTTTCAGTTAAAATTAGGATAAAAAAAATAGGGAATAAAGCTTCAAGCTTTAAGTCATTGTGTAAAAAAGGGAAAAATCATACTTTTCTAGGAGATAAGGCCTGATCTATTCCTTATGTATGTATCCATTATCATTATAAGTAAAGGTAGCAGCTGAGCTCTTAGAGGCAGAGAGAGGAGCGTGCCATAATTATCATAATGAACTTTCTCTCAGCACTCAGGAAAAAGATGAATGATGTCTTGTTAATGTCGTTAATATGGTGCGCGTAGTCAATAGTTTACTTGAACTGTGTATTAAACTTTGAATGGTTTCCGCATGTATATATGACTGTGTATTAACTGTTGTGCGCTCAGATCTTCAATTAAAAATGGATAGAACTGTGTGTATTATGGACAGAACTGTGTGTATTTATGGACAGGAGAACTGTCGATTGTTGAATTGTATTGACAACACCATGGCATTGAACCACGATAAAGAAACCTGTGTATAGTGTTGAGAGCGCACCTTGAATGCATTAAAGGCTGGGTATGTTTATCATTTTTGTAGCTGGAACGGTGTGGAGCTGTGTGTGTATTGTTATATTGGTTGATATATGCGGAACTGTGCATATAGAGGTGTCCGCAACAGAGAGGGTTATTACCTTAATTATTGTGCATATTCAATTGCTGAGAAACCACCTATATATATCTATATTGTGGTATTGTTAAGTTCCAGGTCTGGGTGCATTAATTTGTATGGCCAGCGCAGTCTCTATATATACCTGGTGGAGTTCAAACTATGGAAGGAGCACTTGCGTATGGAGTAATGGTAATGGTTATGCATTTTTTTTGTAATCCCAATAAATTGAAAAAGAATTGATGCCACATACGGGTTTGGGTTAATATGAATTGATACCACATACGGGGTTTGTAATGCTTGAATTATTAGATTGTACGCAATATATTGTTTAAAACTAATGATCGAAAAGCGGGTATTTCCTACACCGGACAACTCGACAAAACACCTATTACGGCCTTCTTAATTCTCGGGTTTGAGGTGTTTTGGAATACGGATTCCTGGATAAATTCCGGGAAATGATTGCATTTTTGTTGAGATGGGCTTCAGAAGGGTTTTTTTTTATTGGTGAAAATTTAAGTTACTGTTGGAGATGAAGAATCTGCCTGCACGAGAGTTGGAAGCTGCTCGGTATCATTTAATGATAAATTATGAAGTTGAAAGCATTAATTTGTTGATTTAAGGCGTATGTTTTTATGTATGAGTGAACAGGAAAAGGATCTTGGGTATTGCAGGCTTGGCTTGCATCAGATGATAGATAACTGCAGGTCAGCCCTGCATCAAGTGGTATCAGAGCTAGAATGCTCAGCTAAAGATGTTTGTTTTCTTTTTTGAGAACTGAGGTATGATGAATGATTTTAAATTTGATATGCAAGCATACACAAATGCAGTGAAGAAGATTGCAGCAGTGGAAAGAAGACAAGATCCTGCAAGATCTTAGAGGTGAGATGATTTTTTGAGTTGAAATTTATGGTTTAAGTTTATGGTTGCAAAGAAGGTGGCAGTGAACCTGGAATTTAGCTGAAGGCTGGATAAGGAGGACAATTTCAGTGTCCTGAAGAAGAAGGTGAGTTGAAGAGATAGCCTAGAGAGAGCAGAGGAGTGCTCGAAAGGTTCCAGAGGCAGTGAACCAGTACTTACCAAAAGGCTGAGTGAGGAGAGCTTGGTGAGGTAAGTGGCAGCAAGAGAGATTGCTGTTGCAGAGGCTAGTACAACTCATGGTGAGTGAGAAACTCATGAGGAAGTAGTCTGCCAGAGGCAGAAGGAGTTTTTCTAGAGGAAGAAAAGGTTCAGAGAAATGCCACAGAGATGAGATGACTGCAGAGGTTCGAGAAAGAGAGATTGCAGAAATAAAGGTACAATTGCAGGTACTCGAACAATGGCTACAAGAGCAGGGAAATTAGAAAAGAAAATGGCTCTTTCCACTGAAGGGAAAGAGAGTGATTTGGAGACAATTGTAGAGGAGGTTGAGACAAATTGTGATTGCCTTGTTGAAAAAGGGACTTAGAGTTCTTGTGCCAGAGATGAAATTTGAGAATTCCACATGTAGATCTGATCAAAGGAAAATGCAGAAGGAAGCAGTCAAGACTAAAAAGTCTTGTAGTTTTAAAACTGATGAGTTGTGTATGTTTGCAGGTGCAGAGGAGGTTTCCATTGATGAAACAGAGGAGGAGATTATTGATGATTTCTTGAATTATTGGGTAGATCCAGATCAGCTGGATAATGTGAACTCTTGTGTTTGTATAGCTGACATTTGTGATGTGATTACAGGTGTTGAGAAGGATGTGCAATCTTGTGAAACTGTTACAGCACAAGAGGAAGTTCTTGTGGATGTTGAAGAAGAGAATCAGTGTGAAGCACAGATAAGGGAAGTAACAACTGATACTGTTGAATATTTTGTGCAAACTGAAAGTGTATATGCAGGTGATGATGATATGCTTCAACGATGCTATAGAGAAATTGCATTGTTAGAATATTTGTTGGAGAATCCACAGCATGACAGGGAGATTGCAGAAGAAAGAGTTCAGTGAAGTGAACAAGAGTAAAATGACATCATGGAAGTAGATGATATGAGGGAAAGACTGATTGACAGTCTTGAGAAATCTTCAGAGGACTCTTTATCAGAGCATACTGATGTGCTGATAGTGGAGGAGGATTCAGAACAGCGTATTGAAATGCTGGCAAAGGAGTACAAGGCACTGAAGCCTTATATTTTTTATTCTAACAATTGTTTTGTGAGTACAGGTTTTATTGAAGATGCTGGAGAAAATCTGTTAGACAGAGAAATTGAACTAATGAGGCGGATAATGATGAAAGTATCCTAGAAGATACCAGCAGTAGTGAAACAAAGGAGAAGCAGCAAAAGGAAGACAACAGAAGATTGCAAGAGCACAGCCAATAGAGCGATGCAACATAAAGTGTGGAAACCAGGAGAAAGGAAGCAAGCAATAGCACATGATGACTTGCAGAACAAAGTGTGGGATCCAGGAAAACCAAGACCAGAAGACACATGATCAGGAGATCATGAATATTTTCCACCTTGGGAGTCTGATGCAGGAGCATTCAGCCCAAAGGGAAATTATTGTAAATAATAGACATAGGGGGTCATGCATTTGTGGAATTAGTTTCCTAAGTTCCAAGTCAGTCTAATATCTAGGCTTTTAAGTGTGATTTAATTAGATATTCTCAAAATAAATAAATGAGAGAATAGGAATTAGGGAGAGCTTTTAGGCATAAAGGAATGGATGTGGATCATTATGTGATAAGAAGGCTTTTCTATTTTAGAACAGGGAAAAAGATGGAATAAAGCCTCAAGATGCTTTTTACCATATGTATGTATTGCATGTAGAGTTTTAGAGCTTTTAGTTGAGTGATTTTAGGATTTTTTAGATCATGCTAAGTTTTATAAAGTATGAAGCCTCAAAGGCATTGGAGATCAGAGAAGCAGTGACGATGAAGAATGAGAGGCCATGAATAGGCCTTGAATTCTCTTGTAAATATTTTATTTCCTAATTAATTATTCTCATATTTTTGTGTGCATATGGTTGGTGTGATCTTCAGTTAGTTTTATTGTTTTTAATTGAAGACCTATGGTTAGAACGTTGTATGAAATTTTGGCATCAGAGATTAGGGGTATTAAAGGGCCTGAGTCACCTTAGTATTCTTCGATGGAGGCTTTATCATTGTAATGAATGTTGCCACTTTCATTTAATTTTATTACATTCAAAGAGGACATGCTATTTACGCAGAGGAAGGAAGCGCTAGTTTGAGTAGTCTATGCGTAGTGTGCTTGGTTTAAGTGGAGAAATACCAAAGCCTGAGAACAGTAGTTGAATTCTAGTTCTTTTCATTATTATAATATACTGCTGCCGCCTTAATTCCATTTTATCACAGGTAGAGAAATACTCTGTTTGCACAGAGTGATTTGGGACAAAGGCTGAGATGCATGTTTATGAGCTGAGAATATCTACTTAAAAGCCTAAATATTAAACTGACTTGGAATTTAGGAAACTAATTACACAAATGCATGACCCCCTATGTCTATTATTTACAATAATTTCCCTTTGGGCTCAATGCTCCCTCATCAGACTCCCAAGGTAGAAAAATTTCATGATCTCCTGATCATGTGTTTAGATCTATGTTTGCCTGGATCCCATATCTTGTGTTGCAACTTTCCATTTGCCACTGCTTCTGTCTGTTGTTTTTCTCCAGGTCTCCACACTTGATGTTGCTTTGCTCCACTAGCTGCACTGTTGCAATCTTCTATTGTCTTCCTTTTGTTGCTTCTCCTTTGTTTCACTATTACTGGATTCTTCCGGGATTCCTTTATCATCATCCGCCTCATCAGTTCAATTTCTCTGTCTAATAGATTTTCTCTGGCATCTTCAATAAGACCTATACTCACACCCCCTCTTTATTCCAGATTTACAAATGAGGATGGTCTTGATGCTCCTGCATCATACACCCAACCTTAAAATTAATCATGATGAACTTTCTCTCAGCACTCAGGAAAAAGATGAATGATGTCTTGTTAATGTTGTTAATATGGTGCGCGTAGTCAATAATTTACTTGAACTATGTATTAAACTTTGAATGGTTTCCGGATGTATATATGACTGTGTATTAACTACTGTGCGCTCAGATCTTCAATTAAAAACTGATAGAACTGTGTGTATTATGGACAGAACTGTGTGTATTTATGGACAGCAGAACTGTCGATTGTTGAATTGTATTGACAACACCGTGGCATTGAACCGCGATAAAGAAACCTGTGTATAGTGTTGAGAGCGCACCTTGAACGCGTTAAAGGTTGGGTATGTTTATCATTTTTGCAGCTCGAACGGTGTGGAGCTGTGTGTGTATTTTTATATTGGTTGATATATGCGGAACTGTGCGTATAGAGGTGTCCGTGGCAGAGAGGGTTATTACCTTAATTGGAGTTCGAACTATGGAAGGAGCGCTTGCGTATGGAGTAATGGTAATGGTTATGCATTTTTTTGTAATCCCGATAAAAATTGAAAAAGAAGTGATGCTACATACGGGTTTGGGTTAATATGAATTGATACCACATACGGGGTTTGTAATGCTTGAATTATTAGATTGTACGCAATAGATTGTTTAAAACTAATGATCGAAAAGCGGGTATTGCCTACGCCGGACAACTCGACAAAACACCTATTATGGCCTTCTTAATTCTCGGGTTTGAGGTGTTTTGGAATACGGATTCCTGGATAAATTCTGGGAAATGATCGCATTTTTGTTGAGATGGGCTTCAGAAGGGTTTTTTTTGATTGGTGAAAATTTAAGTTACTGTTGGAGATGAAGAATCTGCCTGCACGAGAGCTGGAAGCTGCTCGGTATCATTTAATGATAAATTATGAAGTTGCAAGCATTAATTTGTTGATTTAAGGTGTATGTTTTTATATATGAGTGAACAGGAAAAGGATCTTGGGTATTGCAGGCTTGGCTTGCATCAGATGATAGATAACTGCAGGTCAGCCCTGCATCAACTGCATACCCAAATGCCAATACCAGCTCCATCATTCACTACTGCTCCATCAAAATCCATGGTCCATAAGCCTTCTTCTTCCTCTTATAAGTGCTAAAAATCAGTTTGTTGTGCTTTGTCTGCTTGTTGCCCATCGTTTTCAGCTGACTGCCTAATCTTTTGCTTCTTTTCATGTCTTTCTTATTTCAAAATCTCTCTAAAATTTTCTGTTATCTCCGAAATGTCATCTGCTTCTACCATCTGACTATCTATCTCATTTAAACTATCTGAAAACAAAACAAAAGACTCTAAATCTGTATGTACATAGTTAATGGGATGATTTATCGGTTTCTCCTTTCTTGTGATCATATATTTCATCTTTTGTTCCCGATATAACTTCCTCATTTGTCCAAACACTGGGATTGTTGCATAGGAGAAATCCAGCTGTAGTGTCCCTTTCAATTTTGCTACCCAAGACCTGGAAAGAAGCATGCCAAACCATGGAGGAATATCTACTACCACCACATCCATCGGGACATTTTTCATAGGAAGCTGATCCAAACTCACAACCAAGTCTTTGATGAGACCTATACATCTTACTCTACTGGAATCAAATGAATAGAGATCATGATATTATCGAGTGATATCCAGACCAAGCTTATCCATGATAGCCTTGGGCATGATATTGTGAGACGCTCCTAAATCGAACATGGCATTATGTAAAATGAAATCATGTAACCTCAAACTGATGTAGAAAGGGGGCACCTCGTTGTCACGAGACTCACCATTTGATGCTGGTCCAAAAATCATTTCAGGCTGATCCTCTTCTACATTTACCATGTCGGACATTGGATCCCAATTCAAAATTTTATAAATCTATCCTTTATAAATTTTTTTCTTCATTACTTCAGTCAAGGGGATGGATATCTTTAACTTATAAATCTTGTTCTCTAGGCTAAAAGTGGGAATTTTTTCTACCTCCTTGACTGGGATCTCCTTCCTTTCTTCTTCCTTTGAGGTGGCAGGTTGCTGTGATTGCTCTACAGGTTTTGATTTGCTGCTCTCGGGACCAACCGCCTCCTTTCCTTTTCTTTGTGTAGCTGATAAATAATTCTTTGTTTTTTCACCCTCCCTCTTTTTTTGAATTGGTGTGGCTGGCACATCTCTGTTTCTAAGTGAATATCGTTGTTGTTGTGCAGACAAAGCATTCATATACCCCCTTTTATATTCTTCTAATTCTTCTTCCTACATATTGTCACTAGCTAGAATAAAATCAGTGTCTTGGTGTGCAGCTGAATTCACTGCACATTCTTCTTCTTCGGTAATGTAAGTAGGAAACTCATCTGGAATAAAGAGAAGGTTTTCTTTACCTATTACATTCCCATCCTCATCTGACTCTAGTCCATGAACAACATTCTGCTGCAAAGGTGTTTGTACCGGCTGTTGTGCATTCTGCTCTTGAGTTCGCTGATCTCTCTGTCTTATCCTATACTGTGGCTGCTGCTGACCACGAAAGTTAGGATTCCTCACTTGTGATTCTGGCTTGTCATGTTTTACCCTTTCAAACATCTGTTCTACCTTTTTGAGAAGATGATCTATTGCAGAAGATTCTTCTTTCACAATGGTATTCTTCTCTACTTTTGCTCTAGCTCTTTTGGATAGCAGGTTCGCCTCAACGCTAACCGTAATTCTCTGCATGTCTTCCATTGTGGCCGGTTCCCTTTCTCTCAATTGATAAGCCATATCAGCATCAAAACCATTCGGGAATTTCACCATGGCTAGTATCACGGGCGGCCTTAGATCATATGGAATTTCATTGTACACTTTATTGAATCTCGTGCAATAATCTTGGACTGACTCACCAGCGTTTCTCTTGATTTTCTCATATTCGGACATAATTTGAAGAGGGTTTGTTTTCACTTCCCAGCGGTTCACGAATGTTTTATGTAGGTCTGCCAAGGTGGTGATACGTGCAGCTGGTAGACCTCTGAACCATTTCTTCACCTCACCTACAAATGTTTGTACAAAGAGCCTCATTAACACGTTCTCCACAGTGATATCATAAAGTTCACAGAAGTTTGTCATTCGTTCCACATGTTGCTACGCAGTAATGCCACTAGGAGAGCCATCAAAGAATGGGATTTTGCTTTGGTAATCAATGGGCATATCATCTAGAACCTGGGGTAGAACAAGGGGTACAAAACATGCAGCCATCATTTTTGGTGGATTTGGACTTGGAGGTGTTGGAGGAGTGTGCACAGTTTGCAAGGGGCTTGCAATTGGATTTTGGAGTGGTGTCACAATGTAATTATCAACTAATCTATTAGCTCTCTCTATTTTGAGATCTACAAGAAATTGCAGATCAGAGACAGTATAATCAACAGCCCTTTCGGATTTAGACACAAACAATGATATCTCGAACTGATCGTTGAACACAAGCTCTTCAAGATACTCAAAAATGTCGAGACATGAATGGGATTTGAACACAGGAGTTATGGTGCTCTCTTGCTGAAGGAGCCTGGGGATCCAATTGGGGTTTTCGAAGATATGAGGAGGATCCGGGTCTGGATTGGATCTGGTATATCGTCTCGAAGCCAGCGTGCTATTGAGAAAAATCACATGACATAACCAACTTTCTCAGCCTTTCCAATCCTAAGCTCATCATCCGAGAGCTTAAAATTATTAAGAAACACGGGGATTTGATTTCAAACTTAGTCTATCCCCAGTGAGTTGCCACTATGTTAGCACCTAAATCTGCCTCAGGCTGAAGGAAGGAAAAATTCAGGGTAACCACAAATCACGCTCAGTCTGGTAGCTAGCCCTACCAGAACAGGAGAGGGCTCTCTTTGAGTCACACTCAGTGAATAAATAAATGAAATGGCCTGAGATGACTTACAATGAACTATTTTCTTAGGCTAGTAAGTGGAAATGAAAATAAGGAATGATTTTTATGAATGACTGTATTTCTGGGATGTTATGGGACCACTAGACCTCAATGAACAGAGAACTTAAAATGAAGGAACAAATTATTTCGTGAGGCAAGGTAGGCTGAAAGCATAGCAATTTCGTTTTAAAATGTGGCGGGATGGAAAGATTGATTAAGAAGTTGAAAAGGGGATGGGCGACATGAATCCTTTTCAAACAGAAGAATGAACACTATATATGAAATTTTCCCATAGGTAGAGCAATAGAATTGAATTCTACCTGATCTCACTTGAAAATTTTCACCAGAAATGGATACAAAATGAAACTATGGAACATAACAAAGAAATGGAGAGAATTATTAAGAAGTTGAAAAGGGCATGGGCGACATGAATCCTTTTCAAACAGAAGAATGGACACTGTATATGAAATTTTCCCACAGGTAGAGAAATAGAATTGAATTCTACCTAATCTCACTCGAAAAATTTCACCAGAAATGAATGCGAAATGGAATACAAAACATAACAAGATACATGTGAAACATAAGAGAAACACTTGCTATACTCACAACTATAGGAATCTCATGAAATAGATCCGATGCCTTTCATTAATTCTCTGTAAAAATATACAATGCAGAAACAAAGTTTCTTTCCCACAGTCTCCCAGAAGTTACAAGCCAACCAACCCTTTGTAAATAACTTGCATACAATATATAGAATGTGTGAGGAAGAGATAGATCACCCAGGGGTTAGGAAGTTACTCAAATCATTTCGAAATGGAGATGGAGAGCCAACCATCAGCTACAGGTGCAGCGCTGCAAATATGACATTTGGCTTTGGGATGACCGTTTGCCTTCCTTCGCCACTTGGATAGAAGCCAATCTGGAGAAAAAAAAAATTGAATGCCACCTTTGGTGCTAAAAAATCAAAGTGTAGATGAGCGGGCCCACTTGGAGAAGTCGCGAACCGAAATTTCGCGAAACGGAAGCAAATTGGCAAATTTTCCTCTGTGCGTCACGCTACTTTAGGCCCTGTTTTCAGGCACTTCCAGGTGTCCAAAATGTGCTCAAGTGGGCTTGATGGAAATCTTGGCCTGTATACTTTCTAACCCCACTAGAATTTCTGAATTTGAAGCTCGTTTACCCCTCCAAATCTTCATTCTCCCAAGACTTCTTTCTATGTGTCCAGAAAGTGGCGGAAAGGCCCTTTTTGGGTGTTTTTTGACCTTTAGGAGACCCAAGACCTATCAAAATTTCTAGCCCGGACACCAGTAGATGTATTTTTCGATGCTGAATCCAAAAAAGCAAACCTTTTCTCGATTGGAGTGCTAGAATTTTAGCACCGCGCAGGGTGCGTGACGCATAGGGAGAAAATCCCTATTTTTTGCCCAAAAACTTTCCCTGTGACCAAAATTTGCCCAAATTTTTTGAGATTTGGGCTGGGAGTTCCCTATGGGGTGCTTTTCTGAGTCAAGGAGGCCTCAGCAAAGATCTTGAGCCTATCTTTCTCTTTTTCCCTTTTTGCCCTTTTTGTGGCTTTCCACAGTTTTGCTTTCAAACTCCTTATTTGGGCTCTCAAACTCAAGTTCTGTGCCCTGTAATGATGAGCCATGTCTATCAGCATTGTGTTCTCTTTGTCGGCCTTGTTCAACATTTTTTCCAGGTGCATGTTGACTCTCTCAAGAACAGACTTAGGATCATCCATAACCTGTTGCTCCAGTGAAGTGAATTTAATCCTCCACTGCTGGGCAGTTAAGCGACCCTCACAGATGTTCTGCAGCTCCATGATCACATGCTGGTCTTCCAGCTGTTTGTTCCTCTACTCCAGATAATTGATGACCCATCTAGACCTCTCAAAATTGAGCATCAAGTCTTTGATTTCTGTGTCCTGCTCCTGAATAATCATCCTAAGTTTGGCATTTTCTGCCTCTGTCTCTTCATCCGAAATGAGGATGACACCGGTCCCTTGAGCACTTGATGGCTCACCCAAAGGCCCCTACTCATGCATTGGCTCCTTGCCTCTGTCCTGTTCCTATGTCATTGATGCTAGAAGTGAGGTCCCTTCCACCTCAGGTGGAGATAACACTCGCTTTGCTGGTGCAAACAAAGGCCTGGTGCCTTTCGGATAGCCTCTCTGATATATGATGGAAAATGGCACCACAGTGGTCTCATGGCGCTCATGCTGATGAGAAGCACCCCCTATCTCATTTTTTGCCTCTGATACCACCTGTGGAGCGCTAAAGAAGTCACGGGAGATGAAGTCCTCCCAAGCAATGCCCTGCAATCTCAACTGATGGTCCACCAAAATCTGGATAAGAGCAAAGTGATATACGTTGTTGAGCTGCTGCCGAGGGGTCTTATGCTGCATGAATTTTCTCTTCCTCTCTATGTTCCCGCAAATGAAGAATGGGAGGTTCATCATACGCACCATGGTGAACTGCATGAGTAACCTGATGTGATAGGCATAAAGGCGAGAAAACCTCCCCTCACAACTGAAGTATTTCATGATCAATCTCATGAGTGGAGCATAATCATCTCTCAGAAATATGAATGGGAAAACTCTCGTGAGCTGACTCAAACAACTGGCTTTTATGTAAGGTTCATAAAGTTCCATCTCCACCTTCATCTTCTTGTGCCACTGTTCTCCAACATTTGGTATGCCTGTTTCCACTAATATGGTTTCGGGTGTCAATGTGAAAGTGACCCCCGCCAAGATAGACTGTCCTCCCTATAGGTGAAGTGCAAAGAGGTGGGCCAACTCATGATGAATCCTGACATTTGCCACCCTCTGACAAAATTCGAAACATGCCGAGTGCTGGAAAAAAGACATAGCGAGAGGGCATGCCTGCAACTCCGTGAGGGTGTTTGGTTCATCCCTGACATGTCTGCCACTCCTAGGTCTCCGGGGATCCTATTCTCCTGAGGTTGTATCACTGTGGGTTTCCCCCTCATAATATGATGCAGTCTCCGATGCCATTGCTGCTGTTTGTACCCTGAATTTCTTTGCTGCCCTCTGAAACCACTGAATTGATAGATGCTCTGCAAATCTGTCACCAATGGGACAATAAAACACGAGAGTTTAGGAGGGGAATGATGAAAACAGGAATAGGGGTTTAAAAGGAGAAATTTATCAGGGATTTGTGAGTGTTTGAGTATGGTGTTGATGGGGTATGGTTTGGATGTTTTGAGCCATAGGAATAGAGGGGACAAATGGATATGATTACAGTGGAGCTAGGGTGATTATTAGGGGAAACTGCTACAGGGGGATTAGCTGATAGAGGTAGGGTAGGAGCATGCTTTAGCAATAAGGTCAATGTAGCAAAAACCTAGCTTTCTTGACCTTCTTTATATCATCTTTGTTTTACTTTTAAAAATTTCGCATTTGATTTCATGGTTGTCATAATAACATTCCCCTTCAAGTTTAAACGCCAATGATGAAAGTAGTTGGGCTACCTCTCCAACCTTGAGGGTCATTCATAAAATTTTTGGACAATTTAGTGTATTTTGGGCTTATAAGTCTGTGCGTCACGCACTCTGCCCAGTGCGCCGCGCGGCGGGTATGCGCCGCACCAGTGGCAATTTTGCACTGTGGCCGGGCTCCCAGTGTGCCGCGCCACCTTGTGTGTGCGCCGCGCACTGTAAACGTCACCCAGCTTGGTTTGAAAAACAAGGGAGGGGGTTTTAGTGGTGAATTTAGGATGATTTGCTTAGGAAACATGATGGAGCGGAGGTGAGAATGATGAGGGGTGAGGGGACAAGGGGAGGGGAGCAGAACCTTGGTGGCATCATCACAATTTTGCAACCCCATTTATCATTTTTCTTGGTGATCTTTTCCATGGATGGCCTTGTGCTTTTGGGTACCATTTAAACATCTTATAAACACAATATCATTGACAAAATTGATGTATAAGAGGTTTCATAAAGCCCACCTTTTCATTTGATGGGCTTCACAAAGATTTGAAACGGTTTTGCCTTGTTTTTGAGTTGCTAGACTGTGTGTGCCGCGTGCTCTTCCTAGTGCGCCGCGCACTCTTCCCAGTGCGCAGCGCACCTTATATACGTCACGCCTGTGTATTCATTCAACGACGGGCTGGCTGTGTATGCGTCGTGCGTGATGTATGCGCCGCGCTCCTGCTTGTATGCGCCGCGCTTCCCAAATCACCTACCAACTCACTCAAACACTCACCAATCTCACTCTCCCACCTTTTGCAATGCCTTTCTAAGTCTCTAATGGCACAATGGCTTTGCTTTGCACCATAATCTGTATTTATAGGCTTGATAGAAACTGGTTTGATTTTTTCCTCTTTGAAAACCCATTTTCTAATGTTTGTGTTCTGCACTTTTGCATTGACCTTTAAACACACTGATTTTCACTTTTACCTTGAAATTTTGGCTCAAATGATGAAATCTTTGGCATTCCTTTGCGGGGATTGTGTGACTGGGCCTCCGGCTTTAACATCCATGACTGCATCTAAAAATGTCAACTGTCGATTTCTGGAAAATTTTGTCATAGTTGACCTTGCTTGACTTTTCTTCAAAACAGAGTTTTGAAGAAGAGTCGATGTCTCTTGCAGTGATGATGAAGCTTTCTGCACTGTAGGTGTATCAGGTCTCCCTCTGGCCTGCATGGCTTGTTTTTGGACATGTTTTTTCAAGGACCAAACTGATGAATTTCTAGACTCAAACCAAAAATTACTCTATCCTGAAGTAGGACCAGACCTTGACTATCATGAATTTCATTGATTTTGGACCAAGACCTGAACCAGCATGGGCCAGACATGAGGGAAATTGACTAGCATGACTTTCTCCGTCAGATCATGGCATGTCCCTAGCGAAATGCAACTGGAAGAGAGGAGTGGGACACCTAATCATGAAATGCATAAAGAGTTTTGATCCTTGATAGAGGACTTGACCAGGCCGACTCTAACACAGCGCAAGAAAACAAAAATCCATGATTGATCAAAGAATAGTGGTTGGGTAGGTATTTGTACATAGAGATACATGAAATTTTCTTTTTTTCCTTCTTGGTCAATCTATACAAGTGGATCGCTAAATTAGCAGATGGACAGGGAATGTGGAGGCTTGACGGCCCAATAGTTTGGATCCTGGAGTTAGTGCGGAGATTGGAAGCCTCTAAAGATAAGATCATGCGCACTATTGATGACTATCTTGATCTTGTCATCGAGGGATTTGTGACAAATTTTGTGGTCGATACCTTGGTCAGCTACAATGAAGCATAGCGGTGCTTCTTCAAGGGACCGTGAGGTAAGTATTTAAGATCTTTGAATACTTGGATTGAAATGCTTTTGTGTGAAAGCAGGTTATGAAATTACCTTGATGTTTGGAGCTATGCAAAATGGAAAGCTATTCAGGGATAGAAGGAGAACAGGTCCTGAATATAGCCTACTGATTAAGCCTCCTCTAAGTGACGATGAAGGAGTAGAAAAAGCTTCTCTACAGAGCATTGTCTAGTTAATAAGGCAAGGATTCCCACGAATACCGCATCTTCCCACACCACCTCCATCTTCACCTCCACATCATACACCTTCACCCACAATGCTATCACCTCTGCCACCATTCAATATGGCAAATGCAGTGAAGTTTCCCATTTTCAAGGGCTTGGGGAATGAGGACCCATACCAGTTTTGGTTCGTTGCAAAGGTCATATGGGCAACCCAGAATATTACAGATGATTAGATGAAGAAATCAATGTTGGTTACTGTTTTACAAGATCGTGCACTAATGTGGTACATTGAGTACTACACTGATAAGCCGATAGCTACGTTGGCAGATATTCAAAATGTGTTGAATAAGGAATTCAGTAGACCCAAGCCTGAAGCATAATCAATCGTGGGATTCAAGGAAATCATGATGAAGTTGGGCGAAACACCCTGGGAGCTGGATCAGAGATTGAAATGCAAGATCTG
The DNA here is from genome assembly GCA_000404065.3 of Pinus taeda. Taxonomy (NCBI): domain Eukaryota; kingdom Viridiplantae; phylum Streptophyta; class Pinopsida; order Pinales; family Pinaceae; genus Pinus; species Pinus taeda. The sequence continues at coordinate 27,247 of APFE030890713.1, read as the reverse complement.
TGAAGTTAGCATGAATCTTACATATGGGCAACACCGTGAATGGTTTGTGGCTTCACTCTTGCCTCATTTAAGGGTTGCTTTATTAAATCAAAATATTGGGACCAAGGCAGAAGCCCTAGCGATGCTGCTTTGGTAGTTCAGTAAATTCGCACGAAGTTGTAAAATCATTGCCTAGAATTCCAAAGTCTGAAGAAGGATAGAGCAGCTCAGCCAACGGTGCATGAAGAAGATTGGCATGTGAAATGTAAGAGCTAGGGTGATCTGAAATGATCATACATTAAACTGAAGTACAATTGATCAATGCCATTAGTGAACTGAATATTAACTTAAGGTGCGTTAACCATGAGAATTGATTGAAAAGGAATTACTTTATGACATAATTGAAACATAATAAATATGAAAATAGAAGTAATGAGCAGAAAAAAATAGTGATACTAGACATAAATATTGATTACGGAGTTTGTCCCTGATGGACTATGTCTCCGGGTCTGCTTTCAAGATGGGCATTCGCTTTATTAGGATTCAATCCAAGGAGGTCGATTACATAGAAAATTAGCCAAAATGATTATGCACGCAACAACTTATGGTCACTGTTACAAGAAACCTCTCTGCATTATCTTTCCAATGCCTATCACGGTTCCCAATTCTGACTCTCGATGCTCCTATTACACTGAAAACAAAACTGCCTATATCCTCTAGAATCTGCATACAAAAGCTAAACCCACTCTAATGATTTTCTTCATGACCAAAAGATGAATTTATAGCTTGTTGGGTTCATTCAAGCTCCCCACTACTAATTTTAGTCATGAACCTATCTAAGGTTTCGGTCCAATCCACTAGGGACACCTTAGGGTTTAGTTACATGGTGTGAATTAAACATAGGCATAAAACTTAACAAAAACACCCAAATCTGTCTTTGGATAGGTGTAAAGCTGTTGGCGTTTTGCTAACCAGGCAAAAAAAGGTGACGAGTACCATGTGAACAACACATTCTAACTATAGACTGCCACCCAGAAGATGATCCCCGAGGGTTTCGTCTACCTGACGGTGACAATGTAATGTGAATGGTGCGGTAACTACTATGGTTAGTTGACTGTGTGGTGAAACTCTTGTTCACATGTCATACCTCCCTCTATGGTTAACTGCTAATATTCGCAATTGTAACCATTAACTGTAACCATCATCTTCTCCCATGTCTCATTGACGGGATCCCTCTACATTTAATTCTAGTGGTTAGATGTTTTATAAGGTTTATTACATAGGTTGTAATGTAAACATGGCCTAAATGGTTTTACACTTAGGTTAATGCATTTTATTTTTAATGCATAGATTTAGGTTCTAGGTTTAATGTGTTAGGTTTTTCATTAGGTTTGTTGTATAGGTTTTAGCAATGATTTAGAGTTAGTCTTTTATCACTTTCTCTAAAACAAAACCCATTTACAACAATTGTCACAATGTGACAGAAACCCAACATGATGATAACCATGGACCACAACTAACAACCAAACCCTGGTGGAACTGATGACGAACACATGTCGACAACGAGGTACCAATATCACAAAAACCATATCAACCATAAAAATCACTGTCGAAGCTTAAGATACTAGAAATTGAATGCTAACAAAAATCATAGGCGAAGTTGATAAAGTTTGAGACATCATCGACCATGATCATTTAAAGACCACTTCGATTTTGAACCACTATAGACTCTGCTCATGCTAGACTGATAAGATCCTCCTAGATCAATCCTCTCCACTTGAAATATTTTGGACCATAAAATTTTGACTAGATAGATAACAGGTGAGGGTAGAGCTCCCTCACTCTCCCAATCTTAATCCACTTTTCCTTGTTGATGTAAGACCACATTCGATCAACAACCTAAAAGCAATGATCTTGATGATGCTGATCATGGTGCATTTAGAATCTATGAACTATTTCATCCATCTACAGTATGCACAACTTGCGAAGATGGTTAAACAACCTGTTATGAACATGGAAATTGACTTCTTTTCATGAAGTACCATGAATTAGTGATTCATAAACATCTTTGAAAACAACCTCTGCATGATATTTTTCAACACTATTGACATGTACTAAAAATCTATTTTGTGGAATGATAGAAACATTCAAGGACATTCTTGACATCATATCAGCTACTTGACTTGATATACTTTCCTGATTCATGATTACTAAGTGAATTTGCTGCAATAAACCCATCAAACTGTAATGTGAAAATTGCTACAACTTAGTTTTACTTTGAAAGTATTGAAGTGGTTGTTGATTTGTTTGAATCACTATTTCCTCATTCATTAAATGATGTCTCCATTGATTAACACTTTCCTTTAATGCATAAGTTTCCCTTTAATGTACTAGATACTTTGACACTTCTTTAGAAAAGGATTTGATATGAAAACAAATAGGCTTCCTCTCCACTTGAAAAGAGGCTTCAAAACTATCTGAAACATGAAATGTGATACAAAACAAGAGAAATGTAACACTGACCTTCCCCAATACTGACCTGCATCCCTGTAACTTATAACTCCCAAACTTGGAATGAAATGATACATTATGACATTAGAAATAGGAGTTTTGGACATCAATTGTAACTTAGTTGGTATGCCTTGCTTATGAGTAAGATGTTTGGGTTCTTTAATAGAATTGAAAAAGTTTCTACCTTCTTGACCAAACTATCTTTAAATTGAGACTCATAATCGGAACAAACATCATGTCGATCCTTATGTTGTTCCTTTACATACAGGAGTACAAATCTCTTATTTGAACTTATTAACCACTTCATCTAATTAGAAACAACTAAACTCAAGTGAGTTTTAGTTTTATGTGCCCTAACAATGAATTAAACCCCATCTTTCTTAAGGTGATATTTATGCTCTCTCCTATAAAACACTGCATCATGATCATAAAGATAAGGACTTCCTAAGACAACTCCACATATGTCTACTGGAACCACATATAATTCCACTTCATCAATGTAATTTGTTGTAATGGAAAATTTTAACTGACACTAATTCATGACTTTTATCTGAGTTGATTTATTTAACCAACCTAATGGGTATGGTATTGGATGATTTTGTGTCTCCAACCCCAGGTTCTTAACTAAATATTCAGATATTAAATTTACCTGTGATCCAATGTCAAACATTGTATCTATCTTTGTGTTCTTAGAAGTTATCCTTATGTTAAATGGTTCAACTCTTTTGTCCTCATTTGAAGGATTTATGTTTGATGAAGGTGCAATAGTATTCAAACTTGAACTAGTGTCAAAAGTTTTACCTATCGAAACTGTGGTAGTTATCCTGCTTTCATCACCTGAATCAGAACCTAGATCTTATTAGATTGTTGCATTTTCTTTCTTTTCATCCTTCTCCTTAAGCAACTTCTTTGGCTTAAGTTCGGGATGAAGTTTCAGACACCTAGATTCATCATGACCAATTCTCTGGCAATGGGAACAAGTAGATCTTTCCTTTTGAGCTATCACTGATTTCTTTCCCTTTGAATTGTTCTTCCTCTTACTGTCATTGGAATCCTTGATTACCAACTCTTTGGATGGTTTTGGTGAGAACTTGAATGGTCTGCCACCTGATTCAATATGTACGGCTTCAACACATATTTCATTAGAGTCATCAGGATTAAACATCAATAATGTATGCTGCAAATATGAATGTAAACTTCCAATATACTTTAAAAAAGTTTCACATGTATCCAATGAAATATCGAGAGCCAATGCTTTCTTTTTGAACTCTTGAGTAAACTCTTGAACACTCTACCCTTTACCTTGCCTCAAGTGATGAAAATCAATAGCGACATGATGCATGTATCATAAAGGAAGAATTGTTTCCTAAGAGCTTTTAAAAAAAAACACCATGAAGAGATGACTTTACCTTTCTGCTTTACATCTATTTGAGTTTTACTTTCCCACCAGATTAAAGTTATTTCCCCCATTCTAAGTGTGGCTAACTAAATTTTTTTTTTTATAGTAAAAAATGTTCTAAATATGACAATACACTTCTAACTCTTAATCCAGTTATCTAACTTTTTAGGATTCATTTCGCCATCATAAATAGGTAAACTCAAATTTTACATAAAGTTTCAAAAGAGATGTTTTCTTAGGTTTCTTTTTTGTTTCAGATTCTGAACTAGAAGAAGAAGATGATGATGATGATGATGATGGAGATGATGGAGGTTTTGCCTCTACCCTTGTCCTTCTTCAATGTTTTTGAAGAAGTGGTTGCATCTCTTGCCTTCTTATCTTCATAGAGTTCTCCCAAAATTTAATGCATGCTTAAGAATACTTTCTGAAACTACTCCTTGCTCATCTTAGTTTCAAGAGTTTTGCCTGCATCAGATCCTATCATGGTCGACTTATGAGCAACTCTTCGCTTTCCAATCTCTTGACCACTCTCCTCGAGTGTTCCTTCTCCACGTTGCGACTTTTACCTGGTTAACATTCACTAGAAAAATTCTATAAACGCAACCTGCTCTGATACCAAACTATACGATTTGAAATGATCATACATTAAATTGAAGTAGAATTGATTAATTCCATTAGTGAACTGAATATTAACTTAAGGTGCATTAACCGTGAGAAATGATTGAACAAGAATGACTTTACAATAGAATTGAAACACAAGAAATATGAAAACAAAAGTAATGAGTAGAAAAAACACAATGATACTAGACATAAATATTGATTACAGAGTTCGTCCCTGAGGGACTATGTCTTCGGGTCTACTTTCGAGATGGGCGTTTGCTTTATTAGGATTAAATCTGAGGTCAATTACATAGAAAATTAACCAAATTGATTATGCACATAGGCACTTCTGGTCACTGTCACAAGAAATCTCTCTGCATTAGCTATCCAATGCCTGTCATAGTTCCTAATTCTGACTCCCAATGCTCTTGTTGCACTCAAAAGAAAACTTCCTATATCCTCTAGAATCTACATAAAAACTCTAAAACCACTCTAATGATTTTCTTCATGACCAAAAGATGAATTTATAGATTGTTTGGGTTCATTCGAGCTCCCCATTGCTAAGTTTAGTCATGAAGCTATCTAAGGTTTCGGTCCAATCCACTAGGGACACTTTAGGGTTTAGTTACATGGTGTGCATTAAAATAGGCATAAAACATAACAAAAAAACCCAAATCTGACTTTGGATAGGTGCAAAGCGGCTGGCGGTTTGCTAAATAGGTGGAAAAAGGTGACAGGTACCATGTGAACATCCGTGATCTAACCACAGGCTACCACCCAACAGATTATCCTTGGTAGTTCTGGCTACCTGATGGTGACACTGTAATGTGAACAGCACTCTCCTCCGGTAGTTGTGGCAATGACGCGGTAACTGCTATGGTTAGATGACTATGCGGTGAACCTCTTGTTCACATGTCCTACCTCCCACTATGGTTAAGTGCTAACATTCACGATAAACTAAAATCCGCAACTGTAACCATTAACTGTAACCATCATCTACTCACATGCCTCATTGTCGTGGTCCCACTGCATTAATTCCAGTAGTTAGTTGTTTTATAAGGTTTATTACATAGGTTTGTAATGTAAACATGGCCCGAATGGGTTCAGACTTATGTCAATGCATTTTATTTTTAATGCATAGATTTAGGTTCTAGGTTTAATGTGTTACGTTTTCCATTAGGTTTGTTGCATAGGTTTTACCAATGATTTAGAGTTGTCTTTTATCACTTTCTCTAAAACAAAATCCATTTACAACAATTGTTACAATATGATAAAAACCCCACATGATGATAACCATGGACCACAATTGACAGCCAAATCTTGGTGGTACTAACAACGAACACATGTTGACAACCAGGTACCAACACCATAAAAACCATATCAACCGTAAACATCATTGTCAAAGCTAAAGATACCGGAAATTGCTGACGAAGATCACTAGCAAAGTTGATAAAATTAAAGACATCATCGACCATGATCATTTAAAGACAACTTCAATTTTGAACCACTAAAGACTTCACTCATGATGGACTGATAAGATCCTCCTGGATCACAGGGGCATGATAAATATCACTACCCTGTCTTTGCGAATTACGTTGCAGGAGCAGGGCCGATGCCTTTGAGGCTGGAAGCTCAAGCAAGGAAAAGTACGGGTCCTGCGCTATGGTGTGCTATCTATCAAGTATCTAGAAAACACATGATAGACAAATTTCACCTGCTACAGAAATTTGTACAGACACTGCAACAACTCTTCTGCAACTTCTGCAAATCAGTAGGTCACAATGAGCGCAATTGCCATATTTATGAGTTAATGATGGAGAGGACGCCCACATATTGGATGCAGAAAGAAACTCGGCCTCTAGACCAAGGTGTTGGGGAGCAGAAGAAGGATATCAAGGGTGTAGACGAGGCTAAGGCTAAGGAGGACCTATGAGAGGTCAGGGACAAGTTATTTTCTACAATTGTGGAGGGACAAGACACTACGCACGATAATGTACAAACGCGATGCACCTGTCATGTCGATACTGTACTCAGCTTAACCATGTGACACAAGACTACCCTGTATTAATAGCTAAGATGTGGTAAAAGGGGATGTAGCCTTAGCAGTCTACCCAGAACATGCAGATGATGAGGGCTGAACCTTGTAAAGAGCATCCTAATGTGAATATAGTGCTGCAAAGTGGAATGATAACTGGTGAAGATAAGGGAAAGTAACCTGAAGGAAGTGATTGGGTCCACAAAGCTCCAGAGAAGGAGGTTGGTTTTGATCTAGAGCGTGTGAAAGAAACCTTCATGGAAGCGAAGAAAAGATTCACTGAGGCTTCTACCTCAGGAAGGCAAGACAAGCAGTCTGAAGAAATGGACCCATCCATGATTACTACCTTTTTGGAGACCTGTATGAAGCTACTACGCGATAGCAAGGCCATGAAAGGTTACAAGAGTTGATCAATAAATGTGCTGGTAAAGAAAATGCTCCCAAGGGATCCCGCATGGCTTGGAAAATTGGTAAGAATAAGGCAATAACAGGGCGTGAGATGAGGCTCACTACGCAAATAGGAGAGTATGAAATGGACCAAGTTATTATGGATCTTGGGTCAGATGTGAATTTTTTCCTAAAAAACCATGGGAGAGAATAGGGAGACTTGTGCTGTAGTGGTCTCCGATTTAATTGAGGATGGGAAGATTGCAAGGAGTGACAGTAGATATTGAAGGCACGAGTGCGTTGGTTGATTTTGAAGTGATAGAGATTTTTGATGACAAAAATACCTACCCTGTGTTCCTTGGGATCGACCGGGCTATTGACATGAATAGGGTGATCAATTTGAAGAAGCGGATGTTCGCTTATATGGGTCTGACCCAGGTTTGGAAGAGTTATTTAGCCAAACAAATCCTGCAGCTACCAGCCCTTTTGGCAACAGCCCGTGGAGCACAAACTGAGGTCTCACCCCAAGTAGCAGGGGAGGGTGTTGGAACTAGGTTTCCACACCCTAGAGATGTCTAGGTGTGGTGTGGAGGTTTCGCACACTGGTCTACAGCTCCATGCTACTCAGTATTCACACAGATCTAGATTGATTATATCTTTCTTATTAGTGTGCTATTCTATTGGAGGATGTGGTTATAATTTAGATGTGTTCAACAGGGTCTTTAAGAAAACTTTTAACCAACACAACTGATTCGCGCATTAAAATGAACCCAGATTTACATACATTCATACAATAAGTAGATTAAATAAACATATATTATGAAAGTCAAATTCACGATAGCTTAAAAGGAACACGGAATTTTCAAAAGAAACTTATCTTTATTTCCACTTATCCTCAATACATCCAAATTCGCCTTGTGCACTCAGCTGTAGGGGTCCGCGCACATAGTTGCAGACTTTCCAAGCCTCTGTGCACATAGCTGTAAAGCCTCTATCTACTACCCCAACCCTCGACTCAGACTTACAGATGCTTTCAGACTATCTTCTTAAAAAACCCATTACATTTCATATTCCAGATTAACCGTAAAAAACTTAGCTATCTCTACCAATAGAGCCTCGCTCTATTTATACCCTTCCTTGGCTCGTGATCCTTGCACGAGCTGAATCTATTTAAATTTCTTTACATTATTTTCGGGCAAACTACCCTTTGACTCAACCTATTATAATTCGTGCTCTGCACTTTCAGGAGACTCTTTACCCTAACTTTACCCAAAACTTTGAGCTTCGAGCCCCCTGACCATTGTGTGGGGCTTCTTCTACCCAACAGTCCCCCAATACAATCATCGTGACTCATCCCGGGTCACTCGACTGGCGTGGTAATTTTCTCGCGTAGGGTGGTTAGCAGCCTCTATGCTTCACTTGTACCAGCAACAAATTCTTCCATCATCCGTTGCATCATTTCTAACATGTGTGGCCATCAACTCAGTCTCAGGCAGTGCTGTCTCAATGGTGGCATACTCGCTTTGCATATGAGCTACCCTCTGCTCTGTGGTGGTCAAAACTGCAAATTCCTTGTCTAGCCATGGTTGGAGTTGAGCTTTAATCACGGTTGCATTTTGCTGGGCCGCTTCAGCTTGGATCTTTAGGTTCTGGGCCTCCCTTATCTTAGCCAGGAACTGCATAATAACGACAGTCGACAAGGTTTCTTTGATCATATCGTAGGCTTCCTGAAGCTCTTGAGCTTTGGTTTCCAGGCGCTGAAGGGTTGGATCCTCTTGAAGGGTCGTGAGCGTGACAATCGACTGTTTTGAACAAGTTTGTGCATTCCTTCATTGTCCTTGTGTGCATTTCACGAGTGACGGTGATGATGTTCTTGCACTGCTCAATGATCTCAGGGGGTGTCACCGGTTGAGTCTGCAATTTTAACTCTGCAATCTACGCATTAGGCTCCCCTTGGATCTGTACAACCTCCTCCTTAGCACTACGGAACCTAATAGCCAGCTTCTGAATTTGGGTCTCAGTAGGAAGATTAGCCCTAATCTCCAGCTTAGGGGCACTTGAACAAGCTTCCGCGACAAACTGCTGCACTTGATGGTTCAGTGTGATGGCTTTGTCTCGTTGGAGGCGTAGCTGTTCAAGATTTATTTTCTGCTGCTCAAGTATTTGTTCGGTATGGACTTCCTGGGTGCGGAGCTCTATCGTGGCGTTGTCCTGGAGCTGTTCCAATTTTTCACGTGGTAAAGTAGATATGTTTAGTCCCAGTCCTGTAAGCCGTCCTAGCACAGCTCTATCCTCCGCGTTGTCGATGATCAACACACCTACTGGAATTGCAACAGAATAGGTGACTTGGGTCTTCAGTAATGGTTCTGTAGCTGACATACTAGAACCCCTTGTAGCAGTGCTTTCACATGTGAGTGCGACATGGATTCCTAGCATCTGTAACTATGTATGAAGCTCCCCCAACACAATCTACTGCTCAGACATGGCTTCATCGACTGCATCATGTGTGGCATCACAAATGGCATTTTCGATGTCATTCAGGTCACCCTTGGTTAGGGTGGTCACTTCGCTGTCTGTCTTTCATGCCTTCACCTTCTTCCGTGGCTTTGGCCACTCTGGTGTCATTGAGCGCTTTAAAGAGGCACTCGTAGCAGTGGATGGAGTATCTGTCGTGGCCGGCTGAGTGGTTTCCTTCTAACTACCTTTGTCCTTTATCAATGTCTCCCTGCCTAGTTGTGTCTTGCTTTCTTCTGTGAGTGCCACCTCCTGAGCTGCTCTAACTTGTGCGACAAACATTCCGCTTTTGTTGTGTGGCGCACTTGGCTTCCTCCTTCTATTTCCGAATGGAAACCTCGTCACGCTCTACTGCCAAGGGTCCACGTCAGGCCGATGGCCCTTGTAGTAGTTCATAAATGTGATTTTGATGGTTATTCTTTTGCCTTAATTGCCCACCTGCAATGGTCGCTTTCCATCTTTCCTTCATGGCAGTAAATCCCCAGGGATGCAGATGCGGTTTTTGTATGTATGCGGTGGTTCTGTCGCACAACTTCATAGCAACCTGGTTTATCATCCCACACCCTCTTCCAACTGCATGGGGCACTGGGACTGGTCCTCCTACGGATAGTCAGGTGGGCAACCCCTAGTGGGGGTCTTCCATTTCCTAACTAGCCCGGGTCGTGAGCACCCTATACGTTCCCTCGATTCTACTACCGAAGTATGGTGTGCGCATCCCTGTTCTTTTGGGTGCAGTCACAACCACGCTAGCAGGGTCAATGCTTGTGGTAGTGTAGGAGAGCTAGCCATGTTAGTTTCCTTTGGTAATTCCTTTCCGTAATCCAGATAGGAAACTTCTAACTGCAATTCTGCAATTTCTTTGTCTAGCTTCATACTTTGTGTGTGGATTCAGGCCCCAGTTTCTTCTAACTCATCAAGTCGTAATTTTCCATGCAAAATGGTTGCCCAAAGCTGCTAAACTCTATCGTGGATGTTGTCACCGGTGGAGTGCGCTGCACCTGTAGTGGTTGTTTAGGCCATAGAGAGATGGTCCCTCCTGGCTTTGTGACCCTATGTTTCGTGTAGGTCCAGTTGAGTTATCGGTCGTCCAATGTGCACCCGTATCTTTCAAACTACCGCTTTATGCCATCGTGGCCACTGTGCATGTCCTCTAATTCGGACTTGAAATTACCGCCTATATCCCAGCTTCTGCGGATCCCCTCTAGGTGTGTGCAACTTGTCTTCCAGCACACTAGGTTGCCCCTGTATTATGCATAATGTGCCGGGCAGGACAAGCTGCACTTCAGTTGTCGCACCACTCTCCTCTGGGCATGGTCTTTCTTCTGCCGTTACATGCCATATTGACTGAGTCACCATATTACAGTTGAGTGTCGTAACTTCCTGACCGAGTCACCATATTATAGTTGAGTGTTGTAACTCCTCCTCGGAGTCCATGGTGCAGATGCTATCGCGTTCCCATGAGGTTCTTCTATTCTCAGCGGAATGCATCCGATCTTGGTCTTGCATTGTTATCTAATAAATGTAATCCAGTTCATCATCACTTTCCTCATCGCATACTGGTTTGGTGTAGCATTCCCCTTCCGCTGGGTCCAATGGAACTATTACCCGTAGTGACTTCTTTTCGAAGGTCATCTTGCATCTTTTTAAGTTAATGATCCCTTTCATGTCTGTGGCCCAATCAATCCCAAGTAGTGTAAGGTAACGATTGTTGTCATCAACAATCTCTATGACTTCGAAATTGGTCTGGGTACTTACACCATTGATATCCATTTTCACTTCCTGCAATCGACCCATTGGTAAGATCTTTTGTTGGTTGGCCATTCATAATTGAATCGAGGACCATTGCAGTGTGGGCTTGCCCATACGCTCCCAGGTTTGTTTGGGTAGTACGTTCGCATCTGAGCCTAAATCCAGGATGACTTGATCCATTTCATAGTCACCGATTTGTGCTGTCAGTCTCATCTCCTGTCTGGTGCACAGAGCATGTCTTCCTATCTTCCAAATGACCTGGGGTTCGCTGGATCCAACACACTTGGTGATCAGCTCTTGCAACCCTTGAACAACCTTACGATCGTGCAACAATTTCATGTAGGTTTCAAGAAAGGTAGTGACCATGGAGGGGTTCACTTCTGAGTCCATTTGATCCCTCCTACCTGGGGTAGAAGCTTCTGGGAAGCTCTGTTGAGCTTCCCTTGGCCCCCTCCTCCCCTTCTCTAGCTCAGTTTTATGTTCCTTCATAGGTGTGTCGCACCTCTTCCCGCCTTCATTACCTCCTATAGTTGCACCGCTTCTTACAACCATATTTATACTACGGTCCTCTTCGCGAGTTTCCACATGCATCATCTAGATATTCTGGGTTGGTGGAGATTGGAGTGCTCCCTTTTTGCGCAATTGGGCAATTAAGGTTGGATAGTCTACCAATTCATGATCAAACTGCTCACTGTAGGGGCATGAGATCCTGGTTGGGTTAGTACGGTCGCAAGCATAGTGTCCCTGTCCACCAAACTTATAACAAATTAACTATCTGCGGCCCCGCCTGGGCCCCAATCCTCTTCCTCGACCATGTCCTTGAAATCCTTCCCACACTTCACTCTGCACTTGGTAGGCTGGGGTTCTCTCTATCATTAAGTCATAACTTCGACACGTTCACTCATCGTATCCCGTCGATCAACAAAAGTTGAAATACAACTACTATGAGGTCTGGGTATACTTTTGTAATAGGTGGCAGTTATCTGTTGCATGCTTCCCTCCCACCTGGCAAATCGCGCACCAGAGCGTGGACACGGCACTCGGTCCTGCTTGTACCTCCACTTTTAATGGCATCAGGCCTCCTCCCACCAGATAGTTCATGAAGACAGGGAAATGGTCTTTTTCGTGTGCTTGGCTCTTACATTTAATATAGCCTGCCTCCGGACATACCTCTGGTTTGGAAATTCTTCCCTTCTTTAAGCTTTTCACTTCCAAACTCAAGTTTTGAAGTTGCACATGGATTTTTTGAACTCCCAACCCTGGGTCTAGTATTGGGGTTGCATGTAACCTCATTGCTGTCGCTAGTGCCTCGGCTTGGGTTGAGATCTTATGTTGTGACAAAGTCGTCCTCAGATGGGGTGTCAATGATGCCACAAACCATGCACAATGTTATCCATTTGTCAAATTCATGTTAGCTTCGTGAATAGTACTCTTTAAACTTTGGTCTAGATCCCATAGAGTTTTGCCAGGAAACATTGTTGTCTCCTTGAACCCAATGACCGACTGGGCTTCAGACTTTGGTCAGCAAAACCCTTTATTAAGCGCATCTTGGATTGCCACTATTCCCTCATTCAGATGGTCGGTTGAGTATTTTATGTACCATGTCAGTGCGCGGTCCTGTAGTGCATTGACCAATATAGCCTTTCTGATGTTTCCATCTGTTATGCCTTGCGCGTCCCATACAGATTTTATCACAAACCAGAACCGACTTGGCTCCTCATTCCCTACACCATGAAATGTCGGTAACTTGACTGTGGTCGCCATCCTAGATTTTCGTGGTGGAGGGGGTGGAGGTGGTGTTGATGTGGATGGACTCGACATGGGTGACGTGGGTGGCAGTGTAGATGGAAGTGGTCTCAGTGGGAAGCACTCTTTAATTAATCAGGCCACACTTCCTAGCAAGAACCTAGCGAGATCTTCCTCACTCTCCCGCGAGATAGAAATTAGAGGGTTGTTCTCTACTTCTCCCGCTCCTTGATAACCCCTTCCACTCCGTGTTACTCCAGACATCAATACACATGCATAATCTATTTTTCGCACAACAACATCTTAATACAAGTATTCAATGATTTGATGTACCTACCCCATGGTCCTTGGAGAAATTACCTTTCTGCTTCACTGTAACTTATAGTTGTATCTATCGCGAATTCAGTGATAAATCCTGCCATGATCCGATCTAACCAGTGGTCTACTGCGTGGGAAAGTATATCTTAGGTGGCTTCTAGCCTATGCACCAGTTCTAGAGTCCAAACTATCGGTTGCTCTAGTCTACACCTCCCCACGGTATCAGCTAACTTTGCGAGCCACTCGTACAATTCTATCAAAAATGTTACAAAGAAGATCTCGTGTATATCCATGAATATATAGCGATCCAACCATTGTTCCTCCAAAATTCACAAGTTTATGTTTTCCTGAACCACAAACTCATGAAGCTTAAGATCCCACCACTCTTCAAGCTCTTTCTTTGTAGGATTCTAGTGTTCTCACATTAGACACCCCTTAGGAAGATCCCGGTCATGAAAATAGAACCATTTGTTCGCTTATATGGGCATGACCCAAGTTCGGAAGAGTTATTTAGCCAAAAAAATCCCGCAGCTACCGACCCTTTCAACAATAGCCCATGGAGCATGGACTGAGGTCTCACCCAAGGTAGCAGGGGAGGGTGCTGGAACCAGGTTTCTACACCCTAGGGATGTCTAGGTGTGATCTGGAGGTTTCCCGCACTGGTCTATAGCTCCATGCTGCTCGGTAGTCACACAGATCCAGATTGATTATATCTTTCTTATTAGTGTGCTATTCTATTAGAGGATGCGGTTTTAAGTTAGATCTGTTCAACAGGGTCTTTAAGCAAGCATTTAACCAACACAACTAATTTGTGCATTAAAATGAACCCAGATTTACATACATTCATACAATAAGTAGATTAATTAAATAGATATTATTAAAGTCAGATTCGCAATAACTCAGAAGGAACACATAATTTTCAGAAGAAACTTATCTTTATTTCCACTTATCCTCAATACATCCAGATCCACCCTATGCACTCAGCTGCAGGGCTCTGCGCACACAACTGCAAACTTAATAGGCCTCTGCACACACAACTACAAAGCCTCTATCTACTACCCCAACCCTTGATCAGACTTACAGACACTTCCAGACTATATTCTTCAAAAACCCATTACATTTCATATTCCAGATTAACCATCAAAAACTTATCTATCTCTACCCATAGAGCCTTGCTCTACTTATACCCTTCCTTGGCCCATGATCCCTGTGCGGGCTGACTCTATTTACATTTCTTTACATTATTTTCGAGTAGACTACCCTTTGACTCGACCTATTATAATTCGTGCTCTACACTTTCAGCAGAATCTTTACCCTAACTTTACCCAAAAGTTTGTGCTTCGAGCCCCCTAACCATTGTAGGGGGCTTCCGCTACCCAACAATGGATAATGTCATTTTAGAGGAAATCGCTCCACATAGTAGTAACTCTAGACCCTATAGAAGGATCGTGCTATATTGAACTGGTCTGCGATTATGAAAGTGACAATAATTTCGACCAAATCTACAAAATAATAGCATGAGATCAAGTATGGGTGAATCCGATAGTAGATGGATGCATTATATGGGACCATGAAAGTTCTTGTACATATGATTTGGATGAGGAGCTGGAACATTGGTATAATAGGTTGCATGAAGTATCTACGCTACGCTGGAGCATGACAACTAAATCACTGTGTTGTGTATCATCAGAGGTAAGGAGTTTTCCTTATTATGATGGTCTAACTATTTTAGACATATTTGGGCACTTTAACCCCAATCTTATATGTCGATATAATAGGTCTCTTTAACCCCTAAAAGTGTTGTTTCATACCCTAAAAGATCATGGTCATCTGATTACATCATTCCCCAAAAGTTCCACCTGAGAAACCATCTAGAATTGTCCAAAATTGGACCATACTGACTGCTCCACTGTCAGGGTGCATCCATACTGACTGCTACACTAGCTAGGTGCGGTGCATATAGATTAGGCCTTCTATAGGGTGTAATGGGTGAGAATGGACAAATGTCTGAGATAGTTTGCTAAGTGGATGCTCATGGAATCTTCTAGAAACTTCTCCTATGACACTTGCCTCTCTGAATTCGCCCAGGGATGAGTAAGAGATCCAAGAAATCTCCAAGTGGAACCAAATGCAACAAATGGAATGACACTAATCAAAAACCCAGACATGACTCACACCCTTGTACATATCTATAAATGGATCCCTCATCTAAGAGATATAGGGGCTGGATTATTGTGAATTACAAGGAAGTGCTGATAGTTTGTATTTGAGGAAAAAGAGCATTGTATTGTTGGTGAGATATTGCTATTTCATGAGGTGAAGAGGGATTGATGCTGGGAGGATGATGATAGATCAGACAACTGGGTTGTAATTCTCCCTTCTATTTAATAAATTTCCTCAAGTTTCTTCCATATGATTGTGCAATTGTGAATGTTATCATTTGTGAATTCTATTGTATGTTCATTATATATCTGATTCTGTAGTGTTTATGTTACAATAGATCAAGATGCTTTGATGGTTCTTTGCTACTATGTTTCTACAAGTACCCTTCAAGCGGGATAAGTACGGAGAGGAGTTGTAAGCTCTGTCAAGGGGGAGAAAGACCAAGCAAAGGATTAAGTGGAAGTTCCAAGTTGGTCCTCTCATCTTTCTCTTATCTATTGTGCATAGAAGAAATCGTTGAATTACTTTAAACTATTGTTTCTAGGGTATATGCCAAACCTAGAGGGCCAGTCGATTGAAAAGACACTAGTTTTCCCAGAAACACTAACTGATGTAGATAAAGTTTTTGGATGCATTTGAAAGGGAAGTTCGTGAGAAGCATCACTGCTAAGAATTGGATTTGGCTCTGTGCACTATGCCCACAAGATGGTGCGGTATGCATAAAGAAATTTTTTATGGATGGCACAAATACAGAAGGATGATGAGGGTATGGTGTGGTCACCCAAAGGTGCGATTGAGAGAGAAATATGATGGGAGGAGTGACCCGCGTGATCACTTAGCAAAATGGATTGATGATTATGGAGCAGAGCCACAACCAAAGTGGGTGCATTCGTTCAATCATACTTTAAACATAATACCAATGAATTGGTACCTCGAAACAAAGCTCCACCATGGTACGGATGAATGGGATATTTTGAGATAGGGATTTGTGATGACATTCAACTTTGAAGATGGATTCGAGTGCATCGATGAAGCATTGCAAGAGGTCAAGGTAGCAATCTTTAGAATACCGCAAGACCCCTTGGATTTGATTGAACTAGATTGGACCAACTAGCTGTGCCATGCATTGGAGTGCTATAATATGACTACTGACGAAGAAGAGGAGGATCCAAGGAACATTGATATCCCAGAGGCAGAAGGTTACCGTGAAGTTGAGGGGCCGCAGATAGAGAATCCAGATATCACCATTCCACTAAAAACTAGATAAGTGAACATTAGAACAGAGGCAGAGCCAATAGGGGACTACTGGGATGATGCTACTCTAGATAAGGTCATCGATTTGCTCCGCGAGTACCAATATATTTTCCCTACAAAGTTTTTAGACTTGAAGAGGATAATAGATGATTTAGGAGTGATGAAAATAATGTTGAAACCAGATGCAAAGCCTGTGAAGAAGAGGCCATATCGCTTTAATCCTAAGTACAAAGAAAAGGTCCACTTGGAGTTGGACAAGATGTTGGAAGTGGGTATTATTGAACCAGTGGAGGAGTCTGATTGGGTAAGTCCTATAGTAGTTTAGGAATAGAAGTAGATTGATGAGATAAGGATTTGCATAGATCTTAGGAAGCTAAATGATGCTTGCGTTCATGATCCTTTCCCAACTCCGTTCACAGATGAAGTGTTGGATAAAGCACCATGGATGCCTAGGATAACGGCGCATAGGATGCCTATTCATTCACTAATGGGTTCTCTCGATACCATCAAATAAATATCGCGGTGG
Organism: Pinus taeda; assembly: GCA_000404065.3. Classification (NCBI taxonomy): domain Eukaryota; kingdom Viridiplantae; phylum Streptophyta; class Pinopsida; order Pinales; family Pinaceae; genus Pinus; species Pinus taeda. Next base: position 10,066 of record APFE030890713.1, on the reverse strand, counting down.
AAGACAGGAGTAAAACTACCTTCACAACCGACTCGGGATTCTTTCAGTATACAGTAATGCCTTTTGGACTTGAGAATGCACCAACAATATTTTCACGCTTATTCATTGTAGCGTTCAAAGAGTCCATTCACAAGTTTTTGGAGGTATACTTTGATGATTGGACAGTGTTTGAATGGGTAAAGCACCATGTAGCTAGTTTGCGCTTGATGTTGGATACGTGTCGAAGGTATCAGATTGCGCTAAACTTGAAGAAGTGTTTATTTTGTGTCCCTTTCAAAATCTTGTTGGGTCATGTAGTGTGCAGACAAGGATTAATGGTGGACCCTACTAAGATCATGGTCATAATTAATTTTGAGGCTCCAAGGAGTGTTAAACAGCTACACGCATAATTGGGTCATACTAGATACTATCGAAAGTTCATCAAGAGCTATGCCCAGATTACCACGCTGATGGAAAAGCTATTGAAAAAGGACACTACATTTTGTTGGAATGAGGAATGTCAGTGAATTATGAATGTATTGAAAGAAAAAAATGGTCACTACACTGATCCTAGTCTTCTATATTGGAAGAAGGAATTTCATGTGTGTTGGCTACATGGGGCCTGACCCAAGTTCAGCAGTGAGTTTAGCCAAGAAAATCCAAGTACTACTAGCTTTTTTGGCAACAGTACACGGAGCATGGATTGAGGTCTCACCCGAAGTAGTATGGGAGGGTGTTGGAACTAGGTTTCCGCACCCTAGGGATGTCTTGATGAAGGTCCTGGAGGTTCACGATCTTAATCTGTGCACTGCACTACTCCGCACAGCTTTCTATTCTTCACAACCCGTGCACACCTTTGTGAATACAATATTATTCTGATATGATCCTTACTGTGCTATTATATTAGTGCTTAACTTAGTTTGTGTGGGCCCAACATTCTTATTACTTATTCAAATTTCAGATAAGCACGCGTACTCAAAAATAATATAAACACTTAACGATAACCAGAACACAGAAATACTAATCTACAAACAGAAGCATAATATTCTAAATCAATCAATGTTATCTTTATTAATACTCAATTTCAATTACAGGCCCGAATCCTCCCTATGCACTTAGCTGCAGGGGTCTGCGCACTCAGCTACAGACTCTACTAGGCCTCTACACACTCAGCTGCAAAGCCTCTACCTACTATTACGACCCAATACACTTCAGATCCACTTCTATCTTCTAACCATGCCTTCACATCTATCTATTACTTGACAAAAACTCCAAAACTATCTTTACACTTAGAGCCTTTCTCTATTCGTACAATCCCATGGTCCGTGGACCATGGGTAGGTTGACACAACTACACATTAAATTACACTATTTTAGGGTGAACAACCCTAGACTCTTGTGCTCCACGCCCACATTTCACGAGGTCTTTACATTACATTGACAAAAACTTGGGCTTTAAGCCCTAAAGACTTGCTATGGGGGGATCTTCTGCCCAATAGCCCCCCAACACAATCATCATGACTCATCCTGAGTCACTTGGTTGTTGCAGTGATCTTTGCCCGAAGTCCATGCATCAAGTCTCATGCAGCTTGGGTGTCTGCAACACACTGTTCCACCGCTTGTTGTACTTGTTGCACACGTATCTCTGAACTTCCATGAGTAGGGTCACATTCCTGTCCAACTGTATACAGTTCCTGCATTTGTGCTAGCTTCCCTTCAATGGTAGCTGTAATTGTGAACGAATCATCGATCCATGGTTGGATGCGTGCTTTAAGAAGGGCTTCCTTTTGGTGCACAGTGTCTAATCGGTCCTCCAGTACCCTTTCCTGCTGTAGTCTGGCAAGTCGTTGAGTAAAGGAAACCATCTACATGGTGCCCCAGAAACTGTCATACTCCTACTGCAACTCACGTGATTTTGTCTCTAGGCACTGTAGGTTTGAGTCTTCCTGTAGGTGCGTAAGTATGGTTAGTGCTTGGTCCAACATCCCAGTGCAACCGTATGTTGCCTGACCAATTTTTTCCAACCCCATCTGGATCGTGCAGGTGTGCCTCTCTTTGACTTCTGGGGGCGTGGAGGGCTACACCTCTAATCACAGCTTGGTGATCTACAGGTTTAGCTCCAACTGAACCTTTGTCATTTCCTACTGGACCTTGTGGACTCCAGCAGCCAATCTATATAACCATTCTATTGCTGAGAGCTCTGCCAACATGGCCAACTCTGGAACTCTCTTGCATGCATCTTCTACAGCTTGTTCCAGTCCCCGAGCCTCCACAACCAACTCATCCCACTGGATGCTGAGCTGGTCCATGTTGATTTTCTGTTCATGTAGGACCTAGATCGCTTGGCCTTCCCTAACGTGGAGCTTTGCGATGACTCCATCCTGTAGTTGATGCAGTATTTCATGCGGCAAGGAAACCAAGTTCAAGCTGATGCCTTTCATGTAGCTCATCGCAGTCTGGTCATCCTCGTCTGCTGTTGCTTGCATGCCTTTGGGTAATATGAGGGTGTTACCTATATGGGTATGCAGCGTCTGTTCGGCCTCAGCGGTTCCTGCTGTGACATACTGGGCCATTGCACCTGTTTGGGGGTGCTGTACTTGTAAACCTTGTAGCTGCACATTGAGCACCCGATCAGAGTGTTCTGCTCCATCTGCAGTTCCTAGAGCACGTCCTTTGTGACCTCACAAATCGTTTCACTCATATCCAATAGATCACCTTCTATGAGCATGATAGGTTCGATGAATGTCTTCGTGGCTTTTCCCTTCTTTCGGGGAGCTTTTTTCTGAAGGTCATGCGATCGCTTGAGTTGGGTCGATGCGGAACCGGGGTCTACACATTCCTCTATCCTATCCCCTTCCCCAATCTGCTGCCCTATGAACCTCTTCTGACCCTTCTCAGGCTCTCTGGTTGCCACAGTTATGGTCTTTGCCATCTGTGCTACTTCTTGTTCCTGGGGCCTCCTCTTAGCTAGATGCACGATGCATAGCTTGGTGTCCTTCTTTCGTGGCTACATTTGACCTTCTCCATTTCTCTAAAGCCTGGGGCACACCACTCTAGAAGCCATGACTCCATTATTGCAAATATTGCATCGTCCATTGTAATGAACAGAAGCTTCACCCACTTTTGTGCTAGATCCTTGCATGACCAGATATACAAGTTATGCATATCCGCCTTGAATTCTATCACACTTTGCAAGCTGTTATGAACTATAGGGGTCAAGCGCGACCTGTAGTTGATCCATGTGCAGATGCTCACCTCCACGAACTCCCATAACACTTTTATCTCACGAATCCTATTAACGTCTTTTGTAGCCCAGAGCGAGGTGTACCTCACGGCTTCGGGCAGGTCACCATCAGTAGTGGGAAACGGGTTGTCCGTCTGCAGCTCCCTTGTAACCAACTGGATGGATAAGAGCAACCATGCATAATGGAAGGTCTTACCCTGATTCTAGGTCTCCCTGCAGTTCGTCAAGAATTCATTGCAGACGAACTGCACTGAGTTGAATTGGACCCCCTCTGCGCATTGCTCTGCCAATGCAATCATAGATGCTAGTACTTCATCGGTGTAGCATTTCCTCATTAACTTGCCAGCCAGTAGCTGGGTGGCTACACGCACCCCTTGGTATTTAATGCTTGCTATTGCATACCTGTGCTTTCTCTTTTCTAGTTTATACTTGGCCTTCATAGCTTTCGCGAGGCCCAAGTCACTGCTTTTTCCTGTTATGGCCGCGGAGTCATTTCCTTTGACTGGCAATCGAGAAATTCAATGAATTAGATCAGTCGTGATGGGAATCAGCTCCTCTAGCTAGAGATACCCATCATGCACCAAACATCGTAGCTGCCTAATGAAAAAAATGGTGATGGGCATGTGGTGATAGTGGGGTATCCATCGTTGATGGAGTAACCCAGTCCTCTCCACACTGCGCAACCATATCTACTTCATTAACTCCTCCGTGGCCAACTGTGGGAACTTCTTGCTATCTGCGAGGTCCCAATATTCAAATTTCATAGAAGGTATTCGTCCCAACGACGGACCTTCAAACCCTATATCGTTGGGGAGGAACGAGGTCTAGAGCGCACTCTTCGTGGCCTCCAAGTCCTTCGGTACCTTGGCTTTCCCTTTCCATGGGGGGATGTAAAGAGGTAACTTTGTCATGGAAGGCATTTGGGAGACATCCTCCACCTCATCATCATGTGCCTCGATTTGGGTGATCAGGGCTTGCAAGTCTTGCTCCTCCTCCTCTGTTTCAAGGTGACGACTTTTCCCTTCTCTGCCATTGATAATTTTCCAAATCGTGGCTTTCTTGGGGATACACAGACTGGCCCCATCATTTTCTTTTCTTTCTATGGCCATGGTGTGTGTGGTGATTTTGGAACTTCTGGCGTAACTGCTGCCTCTCTAGGCTCCGCATGGGCCATATGGGGCTCTGCGGTAACTTCGGCGAATCACACTCTTGTTCTAGTAGTCATCATTGTGTCTACACTTGAGGATGGTAAGAGTACGCAGCGCTCAATGCTCTGTATTTGCTCAATTATCAAACAACCCAGTGTTGCCTTGTGGCTGGCCCTGGTGGTTTTATAGAATCTTTTGAATTTGAATTCGACCCTTCCCCCCACTTCTGAGTCATTAATTCCTTCTTGACGTCAGATCGTCCCAAACATAGCTCTTAATTCATGTCTTAATTGCCCACTACCTGCTCCTTTTTGCCTTAAATTGGACCTCTTGTCATGAACAGTGACACCAACTGTCACCTTCCAGCCTACCTATTGTTGGCTTATTGGGGCCTGACCTAGGTTGGGAAGTGTTTATCTAGACAAATCCCAAAACTACTTGCCCATTCGGTAATAGTTCGTGGAGCGCGGACTTAGATCTCACTCGAGGTAGTATGGGAGGGTGCTGGAACCAGGTTTCCACACCCTAGGGACATCTTGATGAGGTCTGGAAAGTTAGCGAACTGATCCTATGTGCTGCGCTACTTCCGAGCAGGTCTCTATTCGGTGCAAATAACTTTGTGTCACTAGGATTACGAGCATGAATGTTCTTTACCCATTCTGTATTTAGTATTATTATAGATCTTGACTTAAATTAAGTAGGCCCAATACTTTCAGTTACCATTTAACATAAACAGGCATGCGTGCAATCATAAACCATAAACAGATGCATAAATCGAGATATAGAAATAGATACACAATATTCCAAAACAAATTTATCTTTATTAATTCCCTTTCCAATTACAATCCACTTCCTACCCTATGAACATAGCTATAGGGGTCCGTGCACATAGCTGCGGACTCTACCAGGCCTCTGTGCACACAGCTACAGAGCCTCTCTTATTACTGTGACCCATGACACCTGCTAACAGACTCAGAGCGATTATCACTTTTAGAAACCCATACACTTTATATCCCGACACTACCCAAAAACTACCCTCTACACCTAGAACCTTGCTCTATTTATACATTCCCATGCTCTGTGAACCATGGGCAAGCCAACTTTCTTTCTATTATCTTACATTATTTTTGGGCAGACAACCATTTTACTTGACTTCTTGTACTTTGCACTCCATGCACTTCGCTGAGCATTTACAATACCATTACCCAAAATTGTGGGCTTTAAGCCCCAAAACCATTACATGGGGGATCCTCTACCCAATAGGCCCCCAACACAAACATCTTGACTCACCCTGAATCACTTGGCCGATGTGGTGATCTTTGCATGCAGTTCATCCAACAATATTTGCGCTTCGCTTACGTCTACAACACATTCTTCCTCTATCTACTGTAACCCTTGTGCACGTATCTCCGATGTTTCATTGTCACATGCAAGTCCTTGCCTGAGTGTGTATATGCCCTGCATGTGTGCCAAATTTCCCTCGATCTTGGCAGTGACCATAAATACTTCCTCTAGCCAATGCTGGATGCGTTCTTTAAGCACTACTTCTTTTTGACGCACAGCATCCACCTGGGCCTTTAGAGCCTGGGCCTCCCTCATCTTGGCCAGCTGCTGAGTAAGGGCGACCATCTGTGCAGTCCCCCAGACATTATCGTGAGCCTACTGCAACTCTCGTGCTTCTGTCTCTAGCCATTGGAGTGTTGGGTCTTCTTGCAGTGAAGTGAGAGTGACGAGTGACTGATCTAGAAAGCTAGTGAAATCCTATATGGCATGCTCTATTGCTTCAAACCTTGCTTGAATAGCATGGTGCCACTATTCTTTGACCTCCAACGGTGTAGCGGGCTGCACCTTCAGCCTCAGCTCTATGATCTGTAAGTTGAGGTCCAACTAGATCCTCGTTGCTTCCTCCTTCACCTCGTGGAACCCACTGGCCGATTTGTGGATCCGTATGCCTATTGGTAAGTATGCTGCAATCTTAAGCTCGGGGATGTGGCAACATGCTTCCTCAACAATTTTCTCCAACTGCCGAGTATGTGCTGCTACTTCATTATGTTGGAGGCTCAACTACTCAATGTTGATTCGCTTCTCACTGAGCATCTGTACTACGTGTCCTTCCCTAGCGTGGAGCTCTGTCATCACTCCATCTTGTAGCTGGCGTAAGATTTCTCGTGGAAGGGAAGCCAAGTTTAAGCCAAGTCCTTTGAGCCATCCTACTGTGGCTCTGTCTTCCACATTATCTGCTGTCAGTGAGCCTTCTGGTACCACAATAGTATTAGCCAGTTTGGCCCGCAACAATTGCTCGGTTACTGCTGTACTTGTAGCCCAATAGGCGACTACCATTCCCTACTATGGAGATCACACCTGAAGTTCCTTAAGTTGCATCCTAAATGCCCACAACACAATCTACTGCTCTGTCATTGCCTCTTGGAGTGCCTCCCTGGTGACTTCGCAAACTGTATCGTTGATGTCGCATAGTTCACCCTCGGTTAGTGTGATAGGCTCCCCATCCAACTTGGATTCCTTGGTCTTGTTCTGTGGCCTGGTTCATGCTGTCGTGCACGCCCATTTTAAGTGTGTAGATGTGGTGCTTGGGTCTACTCCTTCCATCGTATCATCTATCCATAGCCTTATGGTCACGTTCAGGCCTCTTTCTTCTTTTGTCATAGTGGCACCTCCTGCTGCTACCTTTTCTACGGCGGCCTTCTCTGCCTCTCGGGACGCCCGTACTTCTTCAACTAGCTATTTGTTTGAATTCTATTGTGCTAAAAACTTGGCGGCAGCCTTTTGTATTTAAATATCTGTCTCATTGCCCACCACCACATCTGGTGCATGCCATTCCAGTGGCCATGTGTCGAGCACCATGAAGATACCGTCATCTATTGTGATGAAGGGGAGCATGGTCCACTTCTACTCTGGATCCTTCCTTGCCTTGATATACACATTGTGCATATCCTCTTTAAAATCTGCAAAACTTTTCACATTGTCATATACCGAGGTGGATAGGCGTGGTCGTTTGTTGATCCATAGCCATATCCTCACCTCCATCAATATCCAGAAGATCTTGGCTTCTTAGATTATTGTAGCATCTTTTTTCGCCATAGAGATGTGTATTTTGTTGCCTCTGGCCAATCTTGGTCAAGGGGAGGAAACTGACTATCCTCAGGTAGTTCACCTATAACCAACAAGATGGATAAGATCAACCACATGTAGTGGAAAGCCTTACCCTGCTCGTCGCAAAGGAATTGTGCGCAATTGAACCGTACCCCTTTTGCACATTGCTTGGTCAATGCGATGACTGTTGCAACTACCTCATTGCCCCTCCATTTTCTCATCACCTTTCCTACCAAAAACTGGGTAGCAATGCAGACCCCTTTGTCCTGAATACTAGTAATAACATACCCCTGCTACTTTTTCTCTAGCTTATATTTCTTTTTCATGGCCTCTGCAATCATCAAGTCGCCACTTGTGCCAGCTATTTCTGCAGGGTCCCTTACTGCACAGGGAAGCCAAGAAATCCTATGAATTAGCTCTGTCATGAACGGAATGGGCTCTTCTAGCCATAAGTACCCATCATGTACCAGGCAGAGCAATTGCCTGATGACAAATATCATGATTAGGGCCCAATGAAAGTGTGGAATTGATAGGAGGTGGAGTAGCCTGGCCTCCTCCATGCCACATAGCCATGTCTGTGGCTATAGGGTTGTAACGGCCCCCTCCATGCTTAGTTCCATGAACTCACTATTTTCCAAATTAGGAAACTTCTCACTATCCGCAAGGTCCTAGTCTTCAAACTTCATAGTGAGAATGTGGCCCACAGCCACTCCTTTGAACATAACCCCCTTTGGGAGGGATGGGGCGTTAAGTGTACTTTTAACGGCATCCAAGTCTTTAGGTACCTTTACCCTTCCTTTCTTGGAAGAACATACATGGGCAGTTTTGCTGCAGCCCGTACTGGATGGATATCTTCTCTGATCTCTTCCTCTGGTTCCATCTCTTCGACAAAGGTCAGATGATGCTCTTCCTCATCATCGCTCTCAATATTAACAATTTTTCCCTTTTCTTCCATTGATATTTTGCCAAACCGCAGATTTTGCGGAGACATATAGACTGGTCCTGCTACCTGTGGGTCCTTCTTGGGCCTCAGCACCTGGGGTGATTTAGGGATTTCTGGTGCATCCCCTAACGGTGGTGCAAGACTCTGCGTGGTTCCCTTGGTTGTTGACATGATTTTGATCAGGGACTCCTATGTATCCTTTAGTAATGCTTCAAACCACAGACTTTCTCTTACAACTATTATAGGACAAATTGACCTCCTAATCAACTCAGAGGAGAAGGACAAGATGACTGAAAGAATGACCATAGTTGTAGGCCTAGAATCCACACTAACGCTCTCTGTACACTGATAACCTACATTATAAAGCTTGTTTACAAGCATAAAGTGTAGGTTTTAACCCTGTACAGAAATTACCTGCATACAAATTCTAAAACAAAGAAAAATAAACAATGCGAGAGCATAACACATAAAACACATATGCACAAAGATTTTCACCTGTCTCCCAAAACCAGGACTACCAGCTTGATTTTTCATTATGTTCCTTTCAATGTTACAATACATATTTATACATGCCGAAGCATCTAATACCATGGACCGAAAAACCATCGCATCCAA